>JAODAL010035509.1:0-42856 GCA_025379985.1 Phyllomedusa bahiana | reverse complement strand
CTGTTTGGATAAGGCAGAGCGCACGTCCACTGCATGAACGCTGACAGACACTGATCATGAACAGGAAGGGCTGTTCTATGTAAAACGAGGTCTGTGATTTTTCCCACCCAAATTTTCGCAACCAACAAAACCCACATGACGTCGCAAAAAAACCACTCACCCGCTCTATTCTGTAAGCTGATTTGCTGGCCAGCAAATGACAGGAATCGCCGAAAATGGCGCGATATTAATAGATGATGCACAGATTTTAACCTTTATTATCGCGTGATCTAAAAAATCCGATCAACATAAAAACTGTGCCGATTTCAACTTTGTCGATAATAATCGCTCAACACTACTTACAGACAACATACAGCAATGCTTAGTTATCTGGGCACAGTAGGCAGATAGTAAATAATTAAAGATGGATAAAATGAAAAACTCCCTTAATGGTGTGATAATAATATGACAATTGAAAATATTTAGCTTAGTAAATTAAGCAACCAAACTTGCAAGTCCTCTGTCATCAAGACAACGCTCCTGTCAAATTTTATTTTATTTCTAATTTTCTGTGATATTAACTGTTCACATTAATGTGTGCCACCTAATAGGCTTAGACTGGGCCACAGGGGAGAAGGGAGAAACCCCTGGAGGGCCCTAGGACTTAGCAGGTCTGGAGCTGTGTTTAGTGGAAAAAGTCAGATAAAGATAGGTAGAAAGCAAGAGTCATGTGCAATTTTTGCAGTCATGTACAGTAATTGTAGAATGGGACCCAAGAATAAATTAGACTAATGCACCTCAGGAATCAATTCCCCTGGTGGACCTCAAGTATCAGCTTCACTGGTGATCCCCAAGTATCATCTTCACTGTTGGGCCCCAAGTATCAGCTTCACTGGTGGGCTCCAAGTATCAGCTTCACTGGTGAGCCCCAAGTATCGGTTTCACTGGTGAGCCTCAACTATCAACTGCACTGGTGGGCCCCAACTATCAGCTTCACTGGTGGACCTCAAGTATCAGCTTCATGGGTGGGTCCAAAGAATCAGATTCACTGGTGGACCCCAAGAATCAGCTTTACTGGTAAGCCCCAAAAAACTCCCTGGTGGGCTCCAAGAATCAGCTTTACTGGTAGGCCGCAAGAATCAACTCGATTAGTGGGCCCCAAGAATAAGCTTCACTAGTGAGCTGCCAAGCACTGTCTGTGTCCTATGGGGAAACTGAAGAGCTGTTCCATCTGTGTCCAGACCTTGTTCATCACTGCTCACAGTGCCTAAGCTTTCATGGGCCACAACATATGACAAGGCGGGCTGGATTTGGTCAATGTGCTGTAGGTTTGACAAATGTACATTAAGGTCGACATGTTTGAAATTTGACATTAGTGTATAATGTGTCTGATTTATGAATGTGCTATACAGCAGGTCATAAATCAGGTGTATTCTAGCACTCGGGCAACAGTTCTGGCTAAGGTATACCACTTTGAAAGTGCTCTACCTGGTCCAGCTGTAATGCACCCAGAAATGCTGAGCGAAGCTACAAATATGTAGCTGCGCTATAGGTTCTATTGCGCCCCACCTTTCGCACGCCTCCTCCCCTAAGATTGGACGCATGCGCCGCAGGCGCTATGTAATGCACCGGAGAGTGGCGTGCGTGAGATTTAAAAATGTATGAATGGGGCTGTGCCTGATATCGGGCTGTAAAGATACCAGAAATCTGGCGCAGCCCCATTCATACATGTCGCCCTTAATGGTTGGTCAGTCCTGCTAAAATTGGCAGATCTTGCAAATGATTTTATAATGTTTATGGCCAGTTCTAGACCCAGTTCACATCTAAGTCTCAAACTGGACACTATGATGGAAATCAGTGGACAAAGTAGACCAATGGAAGTTGTAACACAGATGAGACCAAGCTCATACTAGCAACTTGTGTGATATTGTAGTCATTTTTTTTCTATTTGTATTGAACTGACCTGAATATGAATTGCAAAAATTCTTCTACTTGTGGCAATTATTTCCAGCATTATACTGCAGATGATAGAGCAGAGTAAAATAATCCTAATCTCTAGATAAAAGCTTATCTATTTACTGAGTGCTCACTGGAACAGCTGTTATGCAGAAAGCCTTTGAAAAGCTATCATATGCTTCCATTTCAGCTACTTGCATACCTGCTGAGAACAGTCACATGAAAAGGTGAATTTCTGTAGAAAGTTCTGGTACAGTAAGAAAGTTTATGAGAAGGTGCGTGCAGTAATTAAAAATTAGCCAACTGTTACAATCAGTCACAATTCCATTTTTATTATTAGTGTTTAATGACAAGCATATGACATTTTTGTCCATTTATCCACTATATCATGTTCAAAACATATCCCTGAGGAAATAAAAAAAAATAGACTGAATACTTTTTTAATTATTGTGAATCACTTAAAGAAATTCCCCAATATTGATTTAAAATAGACCTGTATAACTTGTCAGGATGTGGGGGCTAAATCTGTTCAGATCTGGGATTGACCTTGAACCACCCACTTACTTTCCAGGAATGCCCCCAGACTGGACGGGAAGCACCCTAAAACTAGTAGCACCCATTCTGGATTTACACAAGCCCCTATCCCTTTGTTTGCCATATTGTTTCCCATGGTCCGCTTTTGTTTCAGGCCGGGTTTAAAAATTTTCTAACCGATATTTTCCCTGCAGCCACAATTTAGGGGAAAAACTAATGGGGCCTTGCACACGGGGAAAGATGGGTCATCTTTCATGTTTGCAGGGCCATCTTAACAGCATTATGGGCCCCTGGGCAAAACAGTGCGGGGGGCCCTCCCCAAAGCCAAAATTCCTCATCAAGCCGACCCCAAAATATGAAACCACCGGGAAGCCTTTCTCTCTAACACCCGTCAAGCACACCCAATCATGCTCAGTTTTTTTTCAAAAAAATATTAAACCGGGAAATATATTTAGAAAAAAATTCAATTTTTCTTTTTTTTATCTTTTCTCTTGGCAGTTGCGAAGTTTTCGGTTCATTTTTTTTTTTGTTTTGCAAAATTTTAAAAGTTGTCAGGATCAAATAAAGATTGGGTTTTTTGAGGGGATTATTATCGAAAAAAGTTAAAAATCGGCACGGGGTATTTACGTTGATGGGGTTTATTGTCGATAAACTCGTAATTTGGGTTTTTAAATCGTGCTAATCTTTAATATTGCCCAAATTTTCAGCGTTCCTGTCATTTTGGCGGCCGGGGAAAAATCAGCTTTACGGGAAATTGGGAAGCAGGGTGAGGGTGTGTGGCGTCATGACGGGGAAAGTGTTTTGGTTGCGTTTGGGCTTAAAAAATAAACATGATTTTCGTTTTACATAAACGGGCCCTTCCTGTTCATGATCAGTGGGGTCAGGTCTCATAGCGGGTGCGAAAAGCGCTTTTTCCCCTCTGCCCAAACAGCCCCAGCAAACAGCTCAGCAAATTTTTCTATTTTTTCCAGGGGGAAGCTCAAACCTTTTAGCTGTAACCTTTTAAAAATTTGACAGATTAGAGTTTTAAAAATTTTTTAGGAAATTTAAAGGGCAAGAATTTTAAAAGGAGCATCTACCGTTTGTAAATTTAGGGGGGGGGAGCGGGGGGGGGGGGCCCCCCGGGGGGGAACACGAAAAGCTTTTAAAAAATTATACGGAAAAAAAAGCACCCAAAACTTTTTTAGCCTTGAAATTCCCTTTAATATTAGGGATAAGATCTTTTTATAGAAAACCCTGATGGCTATTTGTTTGGTGCCCCAAAAACCCCCCCTTTTTTAAATTATAGTTACATTTAAAAGATAGGTGTTTTTTTTTTCAATTTTGCCCAGTCCAGCTTTGTTGTTAAAGCCCCCTTTGGCATTTAAATTTTTAAATACGCAATTTTTGGAGTCCCCCACATTTTTGATAGGTCCCAAAAAAAATTACCTTTTATTATCCCGTATAAAATTTCAGAAACGTTTTTTTTTTCCACTTTGGCGCGGGCCCCCGCTTTGTTGAAAAGAGCCCCTTTGCATTTTAAATTTGAATCCAGAAAACTTTGCATTTCACCACGGGTTGTACTGATAGGGCCAAAAAAAACCCTTTTATTATCCTTTATACATTTCAAAAACGGGTTGTTTTTTTTTCACTTTTGGTCAGTCAAGCTTTGTTGATGGGCAATTTTGGGCATTTAAATTTTGGGAATTCCCCGAAATTTTTGTAGTCCCCACAGGTGAATTGTTTAGGTGCCAAAAATAAATTTTTTTATTATCCGTAAAACATTTCGGGGACAGGTTTTTTTTTCATTTTTGGGGCAGCAAGCTTTTTTTGACGAGCTACTTTGCATTTTACTTTAAAATACAGAATTTTTTGTGGGCCCAAACAAAGGTAAATTTGGGAAAAGGTCCCAAAAAATTCCCTTTTATTATCCGAATACTTTTCAGAAAAGGTTTTTTTTTCATTTTTGGTCAGTCAAGCTTTGTTGATAAGGAACCTACCCATTTAAAATTTGAATACAGAAATTTTTGTAGTCACCACATTTGAATTAAATAGGTGCCAAAAATACCTTTTAAATTAAACCGTATACTTTAAAAAGACAATTTTTTTTTTTTTCATTTTTTTTGGTCAGTAAATTTTTGGTTAAATAAAAGGGGCACTTTGCAGTTAAATTTTTTTTCGGGAAATTTTTTTTAGTCACCACAGGTAAATTTTTGGATAGGTGAAAAAAAAAAAAGTTTATTATCCCTATAAAATTTCCCAGCATTTTGTTTTTTAAACTTTTTGGTTTCAGTCAAGTTTGTTGATAGAGGGTACCTACCCATTTAAAATTTTTCCAATCCACAATTTTGTTTTGTTTTGGGGGAATTTTGGGGGAAAGTGTGATTTCCCCGCCCTTTTAATAAGGGGTTTTTCCCAAAAACTCTTTTCTTTCCTTTCCTAAAATTTTTTATTTTTCCCTGAACAGGGAAAGGGGAAAATTCAGGGGGGGTAAGCGAAAAAAAGAGGGGGGTGGACTTTGGAGGAAAGGGGTTTCGGGGAAAAAAGGTGCCCCTTTTCCAGTGCTGGCGACAAACGATCCCCAGCGGATCGTCTTTGCAGGCCCCGTCAGGCCCTGCCCATGGGCGGGGTTTCCGGGGCCCCTGGGGAATCTCAGTAACAAACCCGGGGTGGGCCAATCTTTTTCAGGGGTTAAATTTGGAAAACCTGCATCCGGGCAGTCTTCCCTCCTCGCCCCATCCCAGTCACGGCCACAAAATTTTCGTCATAAAGCAATCTCACACCCCGTCCAAAAAGAAGGGGGAAGGCAGCCCAAATGTCAACTCTTTTGTACCCTCCACTGTGGATAATCCTTTTTTGGGGAAGGGACCTTTTTAAATTCCCAAAATGGGTTGGGGTCAGTAGGGCTTTTCCCAAAGATCAAGAGGCCAAAGAGGATAAATTTTGCCCTGCTCTGACCCCCCCAGTTATTTGATGCCACAAAAAGGGGGGAAAAAGGGGAAAGGCTGGTCAATGGGCAAAAACCCCGGGGCAGTGGGGGCAACCCCCTTTGCAGGGGCCCCTTGCTTGAAAACCCCCGCAGTTTCTGGATACAGAAAGTCAGGACGACGAAGTAAACCTTTGTTGATAAATTGTTTGGGGAGGGAGGGAGGGTGATAAACACATTGGGGAAATCCAGGGGGTTCTTTTCCGAACCCATTTGCTTGCGAACGCTTCATAAACTGGACGAGGAGGAAGAGGAGGGGGTAGTGTCAATACGGGTCCCCCCAAAAAAAGGGGAAGGGCAGTCGCAAAGTCCGCGGGTTTATAAATTCCCCCAAGCCACGGCCCGCGGAAACCCCCGCTCCCGTTTTATCCCCCTTTCAAAAAGGTCCGGGGACCTCTAAAGGCCTGGGCCTTTTTTGAGCAAGCCTTGTTTTTAAACCCAGCATGTCAATCCCGGGCCTTTTGCCGAAAACCATAAAGTAGGGCAAGAATTTAGGTTTTTTTTAAAACCACCACCAACATGCCCAAAGTCACATCGGGCGATCCCATGAGTTAAAAAGGGGGGGCAAACATTTGGGAAAAAAAAGGGCCGGGGCCCGGGACCCCGGGGCCCCCAAACCCACTGCCCTCCAACCCTTTCTCCCTCCGCCTCCTCCTCCTCCGAAACCCCTTTAAAAGCGTTCCTCAGCGGGCCCCATGTCTCTCAACCCCCTGATCGGGATCAGTTTTCCGTTTCCCACCTCCCCCCGGTCCCCCAAAATTTTCCCCCAGCACCCCCAAAGGGGCCCCATCCTACCCTTTCCTTGGGCCTTTTTTGGGACAAACCTGCACCCCCCTTACAGGGGCCATCTAGCACCCACCCTTCTTTTTTTTCCGGGTTTTGGGGAAAGCAAAAAAGGGAAACATTTTTAACCCCAAACCACCCCAAAAAGCCAAAACCCTGAAATTCGGCATTGCCAGGCTTTTGGCCTTGGAAAATTTTTTCCCTTTTCCGTTTTGGGGGGCCCACAAAATGGGTTTCTGCCACGTTAGGGGCCCTTTTTGCCTTCCCCCAATACCAGATGCCGAGCAGGCTTTTTTTTTGCCAAAAAAAGCCGTCCCTGCCCTGGCCCCCACTTTTGTCTTTCAAAAAATTTCCCAAGCCCGTTTTTTCGAAATCTGTGTGGGGGAAAAGTCCATCTCACCCACCGACAAAGGGGACTAGTAAGCACGGCCCAAAGGGCCCCGCAAAAACCCCTGTGACGCTCACTGGGTGAGCTGGGTGGATGTCCTGGTTTTGACGGTGGCTTTTTAGGTTTGGCGCACGTTTTTAAAAAACCCCGCAGGGAGGGGTGCGGGGTTTTTCCCCCCAAAGGTTTCCTCTGGTGGCTTTCACGGGCCCAGGGGAAACCAGGCCGTGAAAAAATTTTAATCTGTCTTGGGAGACTGCCCACCCCACAGATCTTGGCTGGGGACGGTCCCCGAAACCCGGGGCCCCCGAGCGTTTGGCGGGGTTGAAAAGGAACCTTGTCCCCAGGAAAAGGAAAGTGTGTGATAAGGGGCCGAAATCTGCTGGCCCGGCCCTTTAAAGTTCGGTGGGCTGGACCCACATCCCTTCCTGGCAATGCCCTTTGAATTTTGCCCGCCCAGAAATTTCAAAAAGCGCTACCCGGATTGGACTCCTGTGAAAAAGGGCCCTCGAGGTCTGATTTCCCATTTTCCCCCCGTTCGCCCCGGGTTTCGTCCCGCCTGGCTCCCGTTCAGCGTCGCTGGGCCCCCCCCCTTTAAACCGTCCATTGTTGATTGGCAACACGGGGGGAAATTTTCCACCCCCCAAACATGTCCCCCCGATTGTGGGAGCGCGCAATGCCTTTAAACGCATTTACGAAGAAAAACACAGGGGCCTGACAACAGGGGGGGTGGGAAACCTTGGGGTGTTGACCCAACCGAGAGGGGAGGCAGGTAAAAAGAGCTCTGCACCTTTCCTTTGGGCCATTTTTTTGGAAGGGAACCCACCAAAGGGTCATTGGGATTTTTTTCCCCCTTGCAGAATGCCCAAATTGTGGTGATTTTTTTAGTTCTGGAATGATCGTTGGAAACTCGGAAAAATCGGGTCCCGCCGCGACGGAGGAGGAAACAGAAAAACGGGATGCGGGACACGGAGTCTTTCTCTCCGTCGAATCCCCCAAAGGCCCCCGACAGTTTCTAAATTTTTAATTCGGTCTTCATTAGGAAGGTTTTCGGGGCCCCCAAGGACTATTTCAAGGCGGCGCATCGCTCTCAGGGTGATCATCTGGGGAAAAGGGTTAAATGCCTGTTTTAAAGGGTTTTTGCCGGAGGAAGGGGAAAGGAGGAGGAGGAGGTATTCCTAGACACCGACGTTACCAAAGTCCCTGCCTTGGAAAGAGGTTGGCGGGGAAAAATTTTTGGGGGGAGGGGAAAGGGAAAATGAGGAAGTTTAGTTTGCTAGTGCCCCTCGGGCCCAGAGGCTTGGGAAAAAACAAGGCTCCAACTTCACATTGGGGCTTTTGGGTGTCCATTTCCCCCCAAAAATGAACCTCGCATTTTAAAAGGGCCCCAAAATGAACAAAAAAAGTTAACCCCCCCTGGGAACTCCGGGGCCCCGGGTTTCTGAACCTGCATGTTAATAGATGACAGAAACTAGGCCCGGTCCCCCCCACCCAAACCCCCTTTTAATTGGCAGCTTTGGGCCCCATGTTAACAGAGGCTGACGGCAGCACTGGCTTCACCGTTTTGGGGCAGTAAAGGGGGCCCCTTTTTAAAATTTTTTCTAAAAAAATCAGATTTTTTTAAAAAGGGTTTATTTTTTGTGAGGTTAAGTATTTTTAAAAAAGGGGTCCGGGCTGGAAAAAATTTTCAAAAATTTTAAAGGGTTTAAAATTTTTTGGGGCTGGAGTCACTTTGGGGTCGATCATTTGATTTTCCAGGGGGTCCCCGTCCCTAATCAATGAAAAAGGAAATGGAGGAAAAAAAAAACCCAAATTTAATTGGGTTGGCTGAATCAGTCTCGAAACCGGAGGGCCAAAAAGTTTTTCTCAACCCAAGAAGTGGTTTTTTGGGTTTATTAGGACATTTGTATTACTTATGGGGTGTGTTGGGGAAAATTTAAAGCCTTTTACACGGTAAAAAATTCCTTTAAAAAAATGAGGGAGGGGGTATGTTTATGTTATTTACACTTTTTAAAAAAAAAACAAAATGATAAAAAATGTAAAACTATAAATTAAAAAAATTCCCTAAAAAAAATTCTGTAAACAAATGTTTAGTTACCAAAAAATATTTAAAAACAATTTACTGTAAAAAAAAGCATTGTGCCCCTTTGTGAAATTTTTGTTTAAAAAAAGGTTTGGGGGGTCATTTCTGGGGGCCCCCGGGGGCAGATAAAAGTCCCAAAGTCCCATTGGAAAAAAAAATGGTGGTTGAAAAAACTTTCCTTTTTTTCCGGCACTTTTTTAAAAACTTTTTGGGGTCAAACAAGGTTTTTTAAAGGGCATTCTGAGGTACAGGGGCAAAATTTTTAGTCAATTTTCCCTTTTAAATAAAATGGTGGTTCAAAGACTTTCCCTTTTTTCCGGGGACTTTTTTAATCTTTGGGTCAAAGAAAGGTTTTTTAAAGGGTTTATTTCTGCGGTTTCGGACGTTTTAAATAAAACCGTTTTAACTAAAATGGGGGTTTCAAAGACTCCCTTTTTTTGGGGGCACTTTTTTAAAAACTGGGGGGGCAGAAAGGGTTTTTGGGTCATGCTGAGGCCCAGGACGGTAAAAGTCAAAATCCGGGTTTAAACTAAAAAAGGTGGTTGAAAGAATCCCTTTTTTCCCGGACTTTTTTAAAAAGTTGGGGGGGCATGCAGGTTTGGGGCTCATGCTGTGGCCCAGGATAGGTATATTAAAAGGGCCGGTTGAAACTAAAAAAGGGGTTCAAAGACTCCTTTTTTCCGGCACTTTTTAACTGATGCTGCAGGTTTTGGGGTTTTAAGCTGTGGTCCCGGACAGGTATAGTCAATGTCCAGTGAAAAATAAAATGGTGGTTCAAAAAACTCCTATTTCTGGCACTTTTTTAATTTTTTTATTTGGGCAGACAGGTTAATGGTCATAAAATGCGGGTTTCAGGACAAAGGGCTAGTCAATGTCCCAGTGAAACTAAAATGGTGGGGTTTTAAAGACTCCTTTTTTCCCGGCCTTTTTTTAAACTTGGGGGGGTTCGACAAGTTTTAAAGGTCATTTTTGCGGTACAGGACAGATATACAAAGCCATTGGGGAAAATTTAAAAAGGTGGTTTAAAAGACTCCTTTTTGGCACTTTTTAAATCTGGGGGTCATGCAGGTTTTTGGGGGTCATGCTGCGTTTCCAAGGGCAGGGGTATTCAAGGGCCAGTTCAAGGGAAAATGATGGTTTAAAAACAAAACTGCCTTTTGGCACTTTTTAATTTTTTGGGTGAGGCAGGTTTTTAAAGGGGCTTTTCTTTTGGTACAAGACAGGTATAGTGTATGGGCCTTTTGAGTTTTTTTCTGTGGCTTTTATAACCTTAAATGTGGGTTTCCCAAGTTTTAGCATGTATCCCTTTGACTGTGTGAATGTTTTAATTTTTTCTTCTCCACCCTGTTTTGGGTTTTAAGAATGACGGGGTTGTTGCTTTTCCCCCTAACTTTAATGGTCATCGGGGGATAATTTTATTATCGGGCTATCGGGGGAAATTTTGTCTTTTATAATTGGGGGATTCATACCCAAACCCCATTTACGATAGCAACGTAACACCCATCACTAAAAAAGATTATTTATTTTAAAAAAAGTGGGATTTTTTTAAAAAAACATACAAATAGCTATAATACCAAATTTTTTATGTTTTTATCGCTCTAAATGATGGTTTTTACGGGGTTAAACCCAAAAAACAAACCCCCCGCCCCCCACAAAAAAAAAAAAAATATTATAATTTTCAAACTGAGCACCTGGAGCCCCAATTTCTTTTCTTTCCTAGTGGGCGCAGTGGAAAAGACAGCCCTGACTAATGCCCAAAAAGTCCCAAAAAGGTTTTTTAAATTTTCAATGCATTACTTTTTTTCCCCCCCCCTTTTTGGGGAGCCCTAACTTATTAAAATTTTTTTTTCCCCTACATTGTTGTTTTGAGTTTTTTTTTTTTTTTTGGGACAAGGTGTAATTTTTTAACTGTACCATATAATGTACTGTAAAACCCCCCAAAAATTCTGCTTGGGATTTGGGAAAATGGGAAAAAAGAAAAACTGTGAACAATTTTTGGGGAGGTTTTTTTTTTTTTATGGAGGGTTTCATATTCAGCATAAATAACATGATCTATGTATTCTGCAGATTGGTACGATTCAAATAGATAATGTTATATTTAAACAGCTCAGATTTTTACAGAAGCGATTATATCAATTATGTCTCGCTTTCAATTTTTTTTAATGATTATATTGGTAAAATGGCAAAAGGGACCCTAAGAAACCCTCTCTATTTTAAAAAGTAATTTTTGCAGAACACTGTACAAGAATGCCTCTCCTATTTTATCCTATGTAAGGGTGTAATAGGAGTAGTAAGATGGCAGCCACGGAGCCCGTAATTAGGCCCCCTACTGTCATATAGAGGATGACCCTCTAGACCTTTCTGGCATTTTGTTTGTAAATTTTAGGCCAAAAAGGGGGTTATGGATCCTTTTTGAGGGAAACAAAGCAAATTGTATGATCCAGCAAGGGTTTTGCAAAGGCTGAAAAATTTATGAAAAGGGATAAAAAATCAGAGGGTGAAAATAGGTACGAACGTAGCCTACGCGTTTCGGGCATTCGCCCTTGTTCACGGCATACTTAGTATAAAAAGTTATGGAAAATTTTTCCCCCACTGCGGAAAAAGGTCCGGACCTAAAAAAGCCCCGAATGTAGAAATTTTTTGGAAAAATTTCCCCATTAAATTCAATAGGTAAAACACCCTCTATGACAAAACTAAACAAAAGTGTTGCAGAGTTTTCCATAAATTACTTGTACTATATACATAGCAAAATTGACATTAGTTTATAATGGAAAAAAATAAACACTATACCCAGCTACCCCAGCACTTCCATGGTGACACATCTGCCATCCTGTGGTTTTGTGTGCATTACTTGCCTCCAGCAATGCTATCAAGCCAATCACAGGGCTGTTGTGATAACTTGGGACATGATGTAACCATTAGACCACAGCTGTACAGAGCAAACTGGGGGACCAGGCTGTGGGGAAAATGGAAAAAAAAATGAGCTATATAGTTTCTTTAATATTACATTTTTTCTTTCTTTTGGCTGTAGGAAAATCGCCAACTAATCTGTTTACCCTTTTGGGTGGATCTGTTGCTACGGATTTCCTTAGGAACAAATCAAAATGGCCGTGAACACTTTTTAACACCTTTTCCCCCAGGCATTCCCCCCCAGCAGGGTTTGGGGGTTTTTGCGGGGGTTTTTCCGAAAAAACCCCCCGGAAAAAGGGTTTTAAAACCCCATTTTTCCCCCACCGGTATTTGTCCTCTAAGGGTAAACGGGGGCCCAAGCCGTGTTCAGAGGGCTTATTAAGCGTAATTGCGAGCCCGGGTTTCGCTCGCAATTTTCCGGCTTAAAAAAGGGGCGGGGGCGGGGCGGGCGGGCCCCCCGGCCCCATAGACTTGCATTTCCCGGCGCGTATTCGCCTATAAAGTGCAAGTGACTTTCTCCCCCCCCAGCGGATTCGCCGAGGGGGAGGAGGACGGAATCCCTGTTCTCTATGAGAACGTGATTACCGAATTCCCCGCGGATTTTGGGGCCCTATGCAGCGCAAATCCAGGCGCCAATACGGCGCCAATCTGCGGTGAAATAAGCTGTGTGAAGGCCCTTTACTCTGCAAAAGTAGTAGAACATATAAAACTGTATCAATTTGTTAATGATGTGTTTATAAGGACCCACAGAATAAAGTTATCATCATTATTACAGCATTGTGAGGGGGTAAAACAGAATCCTAAAAACCATGATGGAATTGTTGTTAACTTTCCATGGATTTGTTATTTAAACGTTCACACTCTGCAGAGTCACCGGGACAACCACAGTGACAAACAAGGGCGTCCTGAAATAATTTGGTTTTCTTTTTTACTTTTCCTCATATCCCGACAGACAAACGAGCATTTTGAAGTGTCGAAACATCCTTTTAATTATATTACACACTATACCCCCTGATATTATATTGTACATTCTACCCCCTAAAAATAATAACGTTATAGAATTACCCCCCTTAAATTAATAACATTACACACTGTACCCGCTTAAATGAACGTTAGATAACCTCCCTACACGACATACGCTTTTATTATAGAACATACCATATCCCCTGCAAATAATTATAATACACACTTGGTGGTCTAGGAAAGTGAGGGAGTTAAATTAAGGATCCTTACTAGTATAGGAGTTTAAAAAAGGATCCTTTATGGTCTAGGAAAGTAAAGGGGTTAAAGTAAGGATCTTCAGTGATCTAGGATAATGCATGAGTTAAAGGGGTTGTCTCACTACATTGATTTATCTTAACTCAGTGATGTTTTCTTGGTTTCATTTTGAATTCAAGGGCATGTTTACTGGTTTCTACTAGGCTGCAGTAGAAGCCAGATCGTAGAGCATATAGCAAACATAGTGCTGGCAGCCTAATATGGACGAGATACAAACAGGTCATGTAGCTTTAGCCAAACTGAGGGAGCTCGCTGCCTGCCTTACAAGAGGGGATATCTCAGAATAGGTAGGACATTTTTAATGGACAAATAAGGACACTGACTTGTTTTATAAGATCTTTAACATAGTGAGACAACCCCTTTAACTCCTTAACGACCGCCCGCCGACTTTAGACGATGGCTGGTGATGGGTAGTTTCGTCTGCTGCGACGTCTTTAGTCGTCGCTGCAGACATTGGGGTTTGACTGAGCACGGTGCCGCAATTGCGTTGGGTTCAGGGAATTCTTCAAGCCCGAGATACACAGGCATCCACTGCGTGCATCGGGTAGCGGATGAAACTCCTCCGCAAGCGGTTGCTTTAACCCTTTGATTGTGGCGGTGGTTACTACCGCAGCGCAATCAAAGGGTTCCCATGCTCATGTCGGGTGTTCGGAAACAAAACGCCAGTGACCAGACAGAGTCGGGGAATGGCTGACTAAGTCAGCCCTGGGGGACTCCTAGAGTGGCCCCAGAGCTGTCTGTGTGCTAAGCCAGTGACTAGGACGCACTTTGTGCTGTCCTAATCACTGCCTGTGTCAGAATGAAAAAAGATTAGAATGTATTAGCACTATATGAATATGGCTAATAACATCACTATAGTGTAAAAAAAAAAATTAAAAAATTTTAAACAGGTTCTCTCTTCATGGGATAGTAAAAAAAAAAGTAAAAAAAAAACATAAAAAGGGAAAAAAAGGTAGAAAAATAAATAATTAAATAAAAATAACATATTTAATAAAAAAATAATTGTGCATAAATTACCAACGCAACAAACAAAAAAACCAACACAATATTTTGGTATCCATATGACCGTAATAACCTGAAGAATTAATCAAACAAGTTATTAAGTGTGACATGTGAATGGTGAAAAAAAATTAAACAGAGCACTGATCATAGAAATCAGGAAGTAAACAGAGACTAAGGGACATTGTTGACAGCTGCAGTGCTAGAACAGCTGTGCAAAGTGCAAAGGTGAAAATATTTTCTTCCTTTTTTTCTGCACCAGTGACTTAAAATTAAAAGGTAAAAATCAGTAAACATCAATCGGCCTAAAATAGACACATCCAAAAGGGTTAAACAATACAAGATCTCATTTGTGCTAACACCACTACAAAGATTTCTCTAATACCCAATTTCACTGTTAATTAATGATGAGCTAGGAGAGATTACTATTAGTCTATTGGAGTAATGGCTGCTAAAGATAGGGTTTTGCAATCAGATGTGCTTAATAACACTAGATTTTTGGCAGTAAAAATAATAATTAGCATTTATATATGAAGTAAGTATTAGTAATAGAGCCTGGATAATAGTGTGTTGTAAAGCTCTGTAAAATGACATCTATTGAACATTTTACTGTTCGCTCATCTCTAGTGAAGAGCAGTGGAGGTGTTAATGTTACAAACCTTGGGTCTTGTGGTAATTCACCTCTCCAGGCTTGAGTGTTGTCCTGCAGTCACTTCCTGTTTCCTCCCAGCACTGATCATAGAGATCAGGAAGTAAACAGAGACTAAAGGACACTGTTATCAGTTGCAGTGCTAGAACAGCTATAAGTGCAAAGGTGAAATATTTTTCTTTCTTTTTTATGCACCAGTGACTTAAAATTAAAAGGTAGGAATCAGTGAACCTCAATAGGCCTAAAATAGACACATCCACAAGGGTTAAACAATATAAGATCTCATTTGTGCTAACAGCACTTCAAAGATTTCTCTAATACCCAATATCATTGTTAATTAATGATGAGCTAGGAGAGATTACCAATAGCCTATTGGAGTAATGGCTGCTAAAGATAGGGCTTTGCAGTTAGATGTGCTTAATAACACAAGATTTTTTTTGCAGTAAAAATAATAATTTGCATTTATATATGAAGTAAGTATTAGTAATAAAGCCTGGATAATAGTGTGTTGTAAAGCTCTACAAAATGACATCTATTTATTCTGTATGATCCACATATTGGGTAATCATTGAAACATTGAAACAATAAACAATACAGAATAGAAAAACTTAAACTGTGAAGTCATTAATACAAATTGAAGTGTCTTTTATTTTTCTGTAGGATTATTGCCTGGGTTACTGTATAAATAGCGTACATTTCTTTCTGAAAATTTCAGCCCATGCCTTTGTTCTACTGTATGGAATAAAGAAGCTGAACAACAAGCAACAACAACATCAATTATTAAGTGTCACATAATAATAGAAGTAAGTCAAATACAAGGGTTGCTTTGTTTTTTTTTATTTCACAACAATTTTAGTTAGTTTTCATTAACCTTTTTCTATCATCTATTAAGCTTTTCTCAGTTTCAGATTCCAATAACTTGGCTACTGATCCTCTACTGGTTATAACATGCATCCACCAATCAATATGTTAGAGGGTGGCATATCCGCATGTGGCCTGAATTATATTCAGCTGAATATCATTAGCTTTTTAATGACATCGTTAAAGACCATACCATTTCAGGTAAACAGCAATTTAACCAACAAAACAGCGTTGCCATTGACAAATAATTTTAGTGGCTGACCTCAACAAACTGCTGCTTACCACTAGTGTTGAGCGATTTTTATCGACAAAGTTGAAATCGGCAAGGTTTTTATGGTGATCAAAATTTTAAGATTCATGCGATATTTAAGGTTAAAATCTGTGCATACATCTTTAAGATCGCGCCTTTTCGGCGCTTCCTGTAATTTTTGGCGGCCAGCAAATCAAGATTACAGAAGTAGAGCAGGGTGAGGATGTGAGTGCCGACGTCATGACTGGGATGTTTGTATGGTAGCGATTGGCTGGATAAATCACATGACCTCGTATTTACATTGAACAGCGTTTCCTGGTTCAGCCTTAGTGTCTTCTCAGCAGTTCATAGGAATAGGACTTGCTGCGCTTGCTGTAAGCCAATACAGCTCAGCGAAATTAGATCTATTTCTGACAGAGAAACCTCTACTATTAGCTGTGATCCTTCAATTTTGTTTGATTAGAGATTGAACGATTTTATGTAGTAGCTATGAGAATTCTTATTGCTTCATCTTACACGCTGTAAAATTCACGACAGGTGGGAGCCCGAGGGGGGGGGGGGGCCCGCGGTCGCGAACACCGACAGCTACTATCTATAAAGAACACTGGATAAAGATCACCAAGACTTAGTGTAGACATTGTAGTGGAATATCTTTATTCTTAACAGTTTGCTATTGAAATATTTCCTGGATATTGGGCAGCCTGAACTTAAATTGGATACACATCTTTTCTACTAACTGCAGGTCTCTTTGGTTAGGTGCAAAACTCCACTTTTATTTTCAGTATACATTTCAGATTAGGTGTTCATTTTCAATTTTACCAATTCCACCTGTGTTGATATATCCACCTTGCAGTTAAATTACAATCCAGCAATTTTTGTAGTCAGCACGGGTTGTTTGTTGCCAAAAATACCGTGTATCATACGAAAACATAACAGATACGTGTTTTTTGACTTTTGCGCACCCAGCTTTGTTCATTGATGCAGCATCCACATAAATCTTAAAACAGCAATTCTATAGTCACCACAGGTGAATTGAAAGATGCAAAAAATACTGTGTATTATATGAAAACATAACAGATACAGACATAAACAACTCCTTTCCGACACTTTTTAATCTGGGGTTTAGACAGGTTTAAGGATCATACTGCGGGCCAGGACAGGTATAGTCAATGTACAGGTAAACTAAAATTGTGGTTGAGATACTCCTTTTTCCGGGAAATTTTTTAATCTGGGGGTTTTTGCAGGTTTGGGGCTCATGCTGTGGCCCAGGACAGGTATAGTCAATGTCCATTTAAACTAAAATGGTGGTTGAAAGACACCTTTTTCCGACACTTTTAAATCTGGGGGTCATGCAGGTTTGGGGTCATGCCCGCGTTCCAGGACGGGATATTCAATGTCCAGTTCAAGTAAGATGATGGTTCAAATCATACTGCCTTCTGGCACTTTTTAATTTGTGGGTGATGCAGGTTTAAGGGTCATACTATGGTACAAGACAGGGATAGTGAATGGTGTGTGTTTTTTTTTTCTGTGGCTTTTATAACCTAAGTGTGTTGCCTAAGATGTAGCACGTATCCATTTGACTGTTGTGGATGTTAATTCCAGCTTCTCCAGCCCTGTTTGGTGTAAGAATGAAGGTGTTGTTGCTCTCCCATAGACTTTAATGGTCATCGCTCATAATCGACTGCTCACTATCGAAACACCTTTTCGATGGTGGCCGACTATCGACTATCGCCCGATGTCGATAGCCAACGTAATCGCTCAACACTACTTACCACCAATATCAGCCAGCCCCATTTAAGTTTTGGAGAATAAATACTGGGTCAGATGAGACTATAAGGCTATGTTCACATGACGTATTGCAGCACGTACTTGCATGCGCTGCAATACACCGGGTGTTTTAGAAGTACACGCTGGGCAGAGCATACTTCTTAAATGCTCTGGCCCAGCCCCATGCACTTCCATTTGTCACTTTTTTCTCCCGGCGCGTAAAACACGTCAGGGAAATGGTAGGTAATCATAGCTCTTAAAGAGGATGTATCGCTTCTTTAGTTCGGCTGATTCATATTGCTCTCAGCTTCTCAACTCTAGAAATGCAGCGGGGTTTCTTCCTCTCCCAGCTGGGTGACATCATCCCCCCTTCACTGTTCATGCTGGCTCCCAAGATCCCCCCCCCTCTCTGAGTCCACATGTTACTGTGTCTCTCCCTATGCAGTCTTATTTTGTAAGACCTGTACATGTACCACAGGCTGCATTCAATCTAGACTGAGCACTGATCTCTTCTCCTCTCACAGCTGGAGATTAGTTACAATTAAATCCAGCTTTCTATGAATGACACCGATCTCCCGTCTATGTAGGAGAGTTAGGCACCGAGACACAACTGTGCTGTTTTCTGATTGTAGAATCTGCTGCAGTGTGTCTCTGCTAGGTGTGCAGAGAGAAATTGCTACGGCCCCTAACTCTGAGTCAGAGAGGCAGGGATCGACACACAATTGTGCTGTTTCCTGATGTAGAAGCCCTGCAGTGTCATTCTGTTTCTACTGGCTGTGCAAAGTGAAAATGTGCCGATCCCTTACTTTGAGTGAAAGGCAGGAATGCAAGCTCCGTGAATACTGCCGACCGGGGGCTGAACAGAATGTAAATGAGCTCTCAGCTAGTGAAATGCAAGGAGGAGGGATCCGACCAGCACTGGATATCAGTGTAAACAGATAGAGAAGATAAGGAAAACTGTGAATGCAAGACAGCTTTGCTAATGACATCTAATTGTAAAGTTACTTGTTTTCACTGTCCCATTATTCTGAAGACCATTTAATGAAATGATACAACCCCTTTAATGAGAGTAAGAATTACTAGAGTTGCGGGGAGCAATTCGGGTGTACATGCTGAATTAAGCTCAGGAAAGACGCCGTGTGAACATATCCCTAGAATATCAGAGGGTCCTTTAATAGGACCAATCTATGTCACCAGTGATCTTTCAGAAGCCCAACAGAAAAGGTAATTTACCTGGTTCTATTTATTATGTAATAATTTACAAACAACCTATAAGACTTTTATGAGATATACATGTTATATTATAATATATATTGTGTGTGCGTGTGTAAAATAAAAGTTTGCAATGTAATTAAAATTGTACATGCAAATGTTTTGTATAATTGGAGGATGGACCTCAGAATGTTCTCCGGTGAATCAAAGTAAAGCCAAGACCCAAGTATAGGGATAATAATTTTTTACCTCAATAATTCTATGTTGTGTTTTGACATATAGTAAGAGCTCTAGTTTATGTAACATACCCTTGAGGGACAGATATGCAGGAACGCACTGGCCTTCCTGAGTACCAGAGGATCATCCAACGGTCTCTATCACAAAGATGTACACCTAAAATTTCAAGGCCGAAAAGGACTAGCAGAAGACAACCTCATTTGGAGCTGACTTTTAAACCAATCGGCAAATATCCTATTGAACCCTATATGTGCAAAATTTACTTAAAAAGCGGTCATGCACATGTCCTATTTAGATAGAGGAAGGACCATCAGAAATACTTCAGTTTTTGGGGTCAAGGAACTTTAGTCCCACTCTGATCAAATACACATTTGATCACAACAAGATTATGATTCACAGTCTTCAGGCATAAATTATTTCTGTACTGTGAGATGTATGGGAGGGGTATTTTTCTTTTATACATCAGAGATTATATGAGGCCAGTTTAGAGACTTGGTGACAGAAAAACAAAACCCATAAGAACTTGTATGGCGGACATTACCAAGGCCATTTCATTGGCATTATGGGCCCCTGGGCCCCCCAAACAAACACAACCATTCACAGGTATAAATGTATATTAACATATAACCTTCAACACCACCATAAAAAGTCCACATAGTGGTCAGACACCAGCTCAGTTCACATCACATGACAGTGAATACATAACTGATCCAACACAGTAAGTAAGATAACCACGGATACCGAGGAGTCTCTTTTTTTTCTCTGATGAGTCATTCTTCTTTGTTCTTTTCCATCCACTTCAGGTCGCCATGATGACTTCTCCCGACCATAACTCGTCCCTGCAGAATTAAGCACAAAAACATCTTAGACCTCACTTTTTCAGCATTTTCCTACCAATTCCTACCTCTTGTAGGATCGCCCCCATTAAGTAAGTAGGTAGTAATGTTGCCCACCATTAAGTAGGTAAGTCTGTAGATAAAGTAGCTCTCTGCAGATAGGTTGATATACTGCCCCCCTGTAGGTAGATACAGAGCCCCCTATAGGTAGCTAAGTATACAGCAATCACACCAGCTGCACCGCTTAGTGAAGAGGTGCGACGGGTCTGGGCCTTAACACTGACGTGCCGCCTGGGCCTAATGCATGGGCAGAGTTACTGTTTTCACTGAACAGGGTCGGTGTCTTCCCAGGCTGGTCTCCTGTGTTCATAGGGCCTCCGGGCAACCGCCTACCCTGCCCAATGGAAAAGATGACCCTGGACATTACTGTAAGACAGCTACTTCAATTCTACAAACTAAATGCAGGAAAAGACTTAGGGCAACATGTATAATAATATCTTTGTGCGCATTTTTAGCGCAGAATGCATCTGAATCTATGAACCTGTTCTACTGCGGGTCATTGATTTAGCGCTTTCTAGCTACAAACCAACACTTCTGGCTCAGGTAATCCGCTTTTAAAGTAGTTTACCTGTTCCAGCAGTAATGCGCCTGGATTTTCTGTATTGAAGCTACAGATGTGTAGCTTCGTATGGTTGTAGTGCAACATGCCTCCAGCTCCGCCCCCCGATCTCAGGTGAATTACAAAGTGCAGCATGTTTAGGTCAGTCTGTTTCAAGATTATGTTCAAACCTTAGCTGTGGATATTTCCAGGCTTGGCGATCATTTGTATAGTGGTTAAAAATTTATGAATCTTATGCAGTACTCGCCACACACCCACCTTGTTTTCACCAGGGGCTCCCAGGGATTTCTCTAAATACTTACATCCATGATGATTAAAATCTTCTAGTAATCCAGAGGCAACGTGCCATTGACTAGGACCACCAAGTACTGATATACAAAAGTAAACTTGATAGATAACAAATCATAGTATCATGACACAGAAAGTTATGTACATTTTTTCAATGCTTTTATTCAGCTCTAAGAACAGATGGCAGAAAAAGCTGTGATATCACTGTTAAATTAAACCTTGCCACATCTGTATGTACAAATTCGGCAGGCGTTTTTGTACTTTTCTCATGAGTGAAGATGGGCGAATTTCTCAAAAATTCGATTCGCCGAGTTCGCCGAATTTTTGGGCAAAATTCTTTTCGACCCGAATTTATTTGCGGCGAATCGTGTTAAAAAACAGCTATTTCCTGGCTGAAGAGAGCCTGGAGGGTGTTGTAGAACATTGTGCTTTAGTATGACACGCAGATGACAGCCGCCGCCCTTAGAATCGCTTCACACTTCACTTCTCTGGGCAATTACAGGGGCAAAACTGACCAAATAACTGAAGTGGGAATGCAGTCTGACAAGGTTATGTCAGCTGGAAAGAACCGTTCTGTGGGACAAGATCCTACTATAATGTCAAAGAGCCCTTCCTTTTACACTGACATCAAATGATTCCACAGATTATGACAGAACCTGTTCTGTTAAACGCTGATACATGTAGAGCCCCCCCAAAAGAGTGAAGAGGGTGTCGACAGTAATTTTGCATTGACGTCACTGACCATGTTGCCCTTCCTTCCATCCGTCAGTGTCTACTTTCAATCGGTCAATAATCCATCAGCTTTACTAATGCCAAAAATAAACAGGAGTTGATCCAAAACAGAGATGACCAGTAAATGGGATATATATTGTCTTCTGTGTCCTGTATACACTCCTGCTTTTGGTTACCCAATCATCAGACAATCCTGATCCTTTTCATTCCTTCTGACAGATGAAAAGAAGGGGAAAACCAAACATAGTGGCAACGTCATAGAGTGGTGGAGGATGGAAACAGCATTAGGAAAGCACAGGGTGTTCTCATGAGATAGTGGTCAGTTGGCAGCAACTTCAGTAGGCCACAGAGTGGCACAATGACAGGTTGAGAAGGTGGCAGTAACATGAGTAGGCCACAGAGTGGCACAATGACAGTGTGAAGGCGGGTGGCAATACAACTGCCTGGTAAATATGGTGGGTGGCGGATAGAGCAGCTGGCAGCAGATGTGTGGCATTAGACGGGTGTCAGCATCAGAATAGTAGCTGAGGCAGGTAGTTTGAATCCAGATACAAGAAGGGTCACGCACACCTGGGTAACATATAGATATTTGGGTGCAATGTGGAGAATAGATCTATAGCATAAGTATATAATTCCACTGCACACCATAAGGGATTTTTTTTATGCAAGGAGATATTTATTTACATATATACAAAGGCATAGCTATTAAATTTCATAAAATATGAATGCACAAAGTTCAAGGAGTATAATTAAACACGTGTTTTACAAAATGTATGGATGTCATATATTAGACGACGTTTCGGCATGTAGCTTTTTCAAGAGACATCTGTAAAGAAATGAAGGAGGTAAGTTGGTGATATAAAATAAAGAAGCCAAAAAGGGCTGTGGGATAAAAATATATAAAAAGTAAATCCTGGCAGGTAGCAGGAATATAAGAGAGAAATAGGAAACCTGTGGAAGAAAGAAACATACCGGTGAATAGGAGGCAGGTGAGTGGCGTCCGGAGGCTGCTATGCTATGCCGGTGAATGACATGAGTGTCCGGAAATAGCCGCCCGCGTAGGCCAAACCTCCCAACCAGGAACAGCAGTTTGACAACGTGGAGGAGAAAGTGGCGTCTCCTGTCCAAGTTGCTGGTGTGGCTGGGCAGGAAGCACATTCACCCAGTGGGCCGTAAAGGACATGTACTGTTCCTGACCGTAGTTACAGCTCCACACATCCGCACTGCCATGCACCTTGGAAGACACTGTTAGGCTCAAGGACTGACCCACCTTCTGTTCTATATATTTGTGAAGGGCTGGTACTGCCTTTTTCGAAAAGAAATAATAGCTTGGGGACTTTCCACCTCAGCCCAGTACAAGCCATTAGTTCTCTGAACGGTGTAGAGTCCACCACTTGGAAAGGGAGGAACTGCAGTACCAACAACTTGGACAGGAGCATGGTCAGCTTCTGCATCTTACGATGGTTGGACTGCTGTCTCTTGCCAATCGCCTCGGTGAACGACTGCTGTCGCCACGAGTGGCGAGGAGCAGGAACAGGAGCATCTGGACCAGTACATGATGGGAAAAACAAACAGCTCCCTTCTGCAGAGGTGGTGGAGCCTTGAATGGCTGCAATGGCATGCGTGCCACTGGATGCTGCTGCTGGTGCTGCGGCGGCAGGATGGACCACCCCACCTCAGACACGTTTCTCCCAGGCCACTAGATGGTGACACTGCATGTGTTGACGCAGGGCCGTGGTGCCAACGTTAGGTCCCTGGATACGCTTCACTTTCTGCCCACAGATTCTACATATACACATATTTGACTCCTCTGGTGTCTTTGCAAAAAACTGCCACACCGCCGATGTGATTTTACTGCCAACGCTCCGCACTGAGTGACTACTACCGCCGCTGCCTCAGTGAGCCCCTGTGCCGCTACTTTCTTGGACCTGTGGCCATTTGGCTCCCGACCTTGCACTGGTGCCATCCTGCTGACTTGTAGCCACACTACTCTCTGACACAGATTAAAAAGTTCCGGAAAAAGGAGTCTTTCAACCACCATTTTAGTTGAACTGGACATTGACTATGCCTGTCCTGGACCACAGTATGACCATTAAACCTGTCTGACCCACAGATTAAAAAGTGCTGGGAAAAGGAGTCTTTGAACCACAATTTTAGTTGAACTGGACATGGATTATACCTGATCTGTACCACAGTATGGCCATTAAACCTGTCTGATCCAAAGATTAAAAAGTGCTGGGAAAAGGAGTCTTTGAATAACCATTTTAGTTGAACTGGACATTGACTATACCTGTCCTGTACTGCAGTATGACCATTAAACCTGTCTGACCTCCAGATTAAAAAGTGCCGGAAAAAGGAGTCTTTCAACCACCATTTTAGTTTCACTGGACATTGACTAGACCTATCCTGGGTAACCTACATCTGTTCAAGTCTTCCTTTACCTCCCATGAACAATTCAGAGGAATATTTGTATCAGCTATTTTGTACATGTCAGTTTTTAGTAGTTTAATTCTAGGAAATGCATTTTTAAATTAGGATGGAGTCCCACCACGTCTTTGTTTCTCTTTTTTTTTTTTAAATTGTATTAAATGGGTTGTCTCACTACAGGGATTACTAGCTATTTTAAAGATCTTGCAAAAACAAGTCATTTTGCAATATGTGTCCATTAACAGTGTCCTACCTATTCTTGTTTTTGACAGCACCATCACCCTTGAGCCACTTTTGACAATTGTGAAGAACAAATGTCTGTTAGAAACCACATTTTTTAGAATAGGACCTGTAGTATAGCTGCATTTCACAGCAAAATGCCCCCAAAAATTTAAAACATGACCCTTGAGCCACTTTTGACAATTGTGAAGAACAAATATCTGTTAAAAACCACATTTTTTAGAATAGGACCTGTAGTATTGCTGCATTTCAGAGCAGTATGACCCCAAAAAATTATAAAAATGACTTATTAGCCACTGTTAAAAATTGTTAGGGAGAAATGAAACTTATAAGCCACATTTCTGTTCCAAATGACCATGATTATAGCTGTATCTCACAGCAACATAACCCCAAAAAATTATAAAAATGACTTCTCAGCCACTGTTAAAAATTGTGAGGGAGAAATGCCACTTAGAAGCCACATTTCTGTTCCAAAGGACCATTATTATAACTGTATCTCACAGCAACATGACCCCAAAAAATTATAAAGACGACTTCTCAGCCACTATTAAAAATTGTGATGGAGAAATGCCACTTAGAAGCCACATTTCTGTTCCAAAGGACCATGATTATAGCTGTATCTCACAGCAACATGACCTCAAAACCATTGACAATGAAAAAAAATCCTAAAGATAAAGTGCGTAAATGGAATACGGTTTTGTCATGAAACCTTGGTGTCTTTTACAGTCTCCACACCGCCAAACCAGCAAAATTATCTTTTTGGAACTGAGAATAAAAATTGCAGAGAGAAATTATCATTTTAAAAAACATTTTCAAGAGGACTATTTCTGTTTGAAGAGGAATGTGAAGTAGAACTGCAACTAATCGTGACCTCGGCAATTGGGGACACAACATCATCAGAGATCCATGCCTGATTCATTTTGATGAATGTCAAACGATCAACATTATCTTTGGAAAGCCGGATGCGTTTTTCTGTAATGACTCCTCCAGCTGTGCTGAAGGTCCACTCAGATATGACGCGGGCTGCGGGGCAGGACAACACCTTTATGGCGTGGCGAGCGAGCTCGGGCCCTTCATCCATTGTGGATACCCAGAAGTCAATTGTGTCCGGAACACATCCAAAAACATCGGTGTTGAGACGCAGATAGTCGTGCACCATGATCTTAAGCTGGTCTCTGTGTGTTGGATGTGTGCCCTGCATTACATGCATTGGTGAGGTGGTAAATAAAGATTGCCAGAGGTCACCCATTAGGCTTCTGCCACATTGCCTGCTGCTGCTGCCGCTGCGGCTACTTGGCACTCTACTGCTGTCACGTCGCTGACGTTGTTCCACAGTGACATTTGAAAAACGTGAAGCAGACGCAACAGATGTCTCCAGTTGATCAATCATCAAGGTCACCATTTCCTGCACTTTACTCTCTATTTGGGTGGGTGGAAGGAAAGTGCTGAGTTTGGTTTTGTACCAGGGATCCAGGAGGGTGGCCACCCAGTAACTGTTGTTCATTTTGATGGCCTTAATGCGAGGATCATGTTGGAGGAAATGGAGCATCCAAGCACTCATGTGAGAGATGGAGCCTTGATTTCCCAAGCCTCTGGGTCGAGGGGCACTAGCAAACTGATCTTCCTCATCTTCCTCCTCCGCCTCAAATTCGCGCCAACCTCTTTCCAAGGCAGGGACGTCGGTAACGTCGGTGTCTAGGAATACCTCCTCCTCCTCTTCCTCCTCCGCTTCCTCCGGCACAGCTTCAACACAGCCCTGACTTGCCTCAGATGATGCACCCTGAGAGCTGATGCGCCGCCTTGCACTAGCCCTGGACTCCGAACCACTGCCTAATGAAGCCCGATAAAATTGTGAAACTGTAGGGCCTTGTGGATTCGACGGAGAGAAAGGCTCCGTGTCCGCATCTGTGTCCGTCTCCTCCTCCATTGCTGGCGGGACCTGATGTTTCAGAGTGTCCAACGATCGTTCCAGAACTAAGATCACCACAATGCTCATGCTGACTAGGGCATTGTCAGCATGAGCATTGTGGTGGCTTCTTCAAAACTGGCAAGGATGGTGCAGAGCTCTTTCACCTGCCTCCACTCTCGGTGGCTCAACACCCCGAGGTCCGCACCGCTGCTTGTCAGGCCATGTGTCACTCCGTACTGCGTAATGGCATTGTGTTGCTGCCACAATTGCTGGAGCATGTGGAGGGTGGAATTCCAGCATGTTGACACGTCAACAATGAGATGATTGACGGGGAGGTCGAGCTGACACTGCAATGCAGCCAGGCGGGACAAAGCAGGGTGCGAACGGCGGAAGTGCGAACTCAGACCTCGTGCCTTCCTCAGCAGGCAGTCCAGACCCGGGTAGCGCTTTAGAAATCTCTGGACAACAAGGTTCATGACATGTGCCAGGCAAGGGATGTGCTCCAGCCTACCGATCTTAAGGGCGGCCAGCAGATTTCGCCCGTTATCGCACACCACCTTGCCTGGCACAAGGTTCTTGTCACCCAGCCAGCGCTCGGTCTCGTTGCTTAGAGCCGTCCACAGCTCCTGACCTGTGTGTGGACGGACTCCAAGGCAGATTAATTTCAACACGGCCTGGTGTCTCTGGGCACGTGATGCCACCAGAGGACCTTGGGGGAAAGAGCCCTGCACTATCCCTGCGGTTTTGAAGAGCGTGCGCCGATTCTGAGAGCCACCGTCACCACCAGAGACATCCACTTAGCTCACGCAGTGAGCTGTCACAGAGATATAGCGGCCTTGGCCGTGCTTACTAATCCATGTGTCGGTGGTCAGATGGACTTTTCCGGACACAGATGCAGACAACGCGCTTGAAATTTTAGATGACACGTGGCTGGCCAGGGCAGTGACGGCTTTTCTGGCAAAGAAATGCCTGCTCGGCATCTGGTATTGGGGTCAGGCAAGGGCCATGACATGGCGGAACTCATCTGTGTCCACCAGACGGTAAGGCAACAATTCCAAGGCCAAAAGCCTGGCAATGCCGACATTCAGACTTTTGGCTTTGGGATGTTTTGGGTTAAAGTGTTTCTTCTGCTCCCAAACCTAGAAGACAGAAGGCTGGCTGCTAGACGGGCCGTTGTACGGCGTGCAGGTCATCAAACTGGCGGAAGGAGAAGGGGTAGGATAGATCTCTGGTGGTGCTGGTGGTACTCGGGCGACGATGGAGGCTGAAGCGGAGGCTGATCCCTGATCATGACTCTGAGAGACATAGGCAGCTGAGGAACGCTTGGTGTTGCCGGAGGAGTAGGAGACGGAGACAGAGGATGTGACAGTGGTTGGAAGCCCAGCATCGGTGTGGTCTTTTTTGGCCAAGTGTTGCCTCCATTTCAACTCATGCATTCGCTGCATGTGACTAGACATGTTGGTGGTGGTTAAACACCTAAGATTCTTGCCTCTACTGATGCGTTTACTGCAAAGGCGGCATATGACATCGCTGGGTGAATCAGAGGCTTGCTCAAAGAAGGCCCAGGCTTGAGAGGTCCTGGACCTTTTTGACGGCGATAAGCGAGGAGCGTGGTTTCCGCTGATCGTGGCTTGCGGAATCATATCAGCAGACTTCTGCGACCGCCCTCTCCCTTTTTGAGGCGGGACCCGTATTGACACTACCCGATCGTCTTCCTCCTCCTCCAGTGATGAAGCGCTCGCAAGCAAATTCTGCTGAAAAGACCACGTTGGATCCGCAATGTCGTCATCATCATCATCAACACAGGTGACTTGGTCGTCCTGACATTCTGCATCCAGGAGCTGTGGGCTACAAGCAAGAGGCACTGCAAGGCGTTGCCGACCGCCCGGGATTTTTGCCGATTGACCGGCTTCCTTTTCCTCCTCTGATGGCATCAGTAACTGGGCGTCAGAGCAGACAAAATCATCCTCTTTGGCCTCTTGATCTTTTAACATGCCTTCTGACCCCAACCGCATTTTGTCATCAAAGAGGTCTTCAGAAAATGGATTATCCACAGTGGTGGGTACACGAGTTGACATTTGGGCTGCCTTCGCTTCATGTTGGACGGATGCTGATGATGCTGATGACGACATTTGTGGCCGTGACTGGAAGGACGAGGAGGTAAGACTGCTGGATGCAGGTTGCATTAACCACTGAAGAACAGATTGGCGACGCTGTTCGTTACTGAGATTCACAGGGCCCTGACCCAGCGATGACAGGCCTGACGGTCCTGCAACCGACGATCCACTGGCTTGCTTGTTGTCGCCAGCACTGGAAGGAGCACCTTCTCTCGTACCTCTACCTCCATGTCCTACCCCCCTCTTTGCTCGCTGACCACCTGCATTTCGCTCCATGTTCAGAAAGATAAAAATTTGAGAAGGTATGGAAGAGTTTTGGAAAGTCTCTTATTAAAAGACGGCAAATCACAGCTATTCTTAAATCCCTCTAATTTCCTACAGCCAACTAGGATTAGAAACTGAAATGTTTCTTGCGAATACCTGTGAATTGCGATCTGGTGGAAGAGCCGTAAGACAAAATCATCAGTGTTCCTCCTTCAGTCCCAGGGATTTACAAATGCCCAGTAGGACTAGGAATTGATGGTTTGCAACAAAATATCATACAAGTGCGCTATCTGCGCCAATCTGAGATTCAACGAGCCCAATAAAACTATTCAGAAGTTACACGGATGAAAAATTGTGTTTTTTGAAGCAATGACAAACGAGAACAGTTGCTAGAAAATTTTTCTATCAGAATTGTCGTACAACGTGGCTATTTGAAAAAACTAGGGCCGCACCATGTGCAATACAGCTATTTAAAAACTATTCAGATAATAAAAGGTATTTTTTGCACCTATCAAATACACCTGCGGTGACTACAAAATTGCTGTATTCAAATTTAAGTGCAAGGTGGCTCTATGAACAAAGCTGGCCTGCGCCAAAGTAAAAAAAAAACACCTATCTGAAATGTATACGGATAATAAAAGTGGAGTTTTGCACCTATCAAATACACCTGCGGTGACTACAAAATTGCTGTATTCAAATTTAAGTGCAAGGTGGCTCTATGGACAAAGCTGGCCTGCGCCAAAGTGAAAAAAACACCTATCTGAAATGTATACGGATAATAAAAGGTATTTTTTGCACCTATCAAATACACCTGCGGTGACTACAAAATTGCTGTATTCAAATTTAAGTGCAAAGTGGATCTATGAACAAAGCTGGCCTGCGCCAAAATAAAAAAAAAACACCTATCTGAAATGTATACTGATAATAAAAGTGGAGTTTTGCACCTATCAAATAAACCTGCGGTGACTACAAAATTGCTATATTAAAATTTAAGCGCAACGTGGCTCTATGGACAAAAACTGGCCTGTGCCAAAATGAAAAAAAACACCTATCTGAAATGTATACGGATAATAAAAGGTATTTTTTGCACCTATCAAATACACCTGCGGTGTCTAATTTTGGTGAACTACAATTTATTTATATAGAGAATAGGGCGTTAACAGTTTCTTGGCGTAAAATACACCAAAAATATGGTGCAGCCCATTGCACCGGCACATATTTAAAATATGCTGTGAGACACTTTCACATATACAGTACTGATGAATTGCTACACTAACTGAGAAGTACAACTATCGAAGAAGCATCACTTTTCATACATTTCCCCCCATGTCTTTATCAGTTCTATAACATTGCTTTTATCCAGACAATTATATGTTGGAATTGCATTTTTGAAACAAAATATATAAATCTAATTTATGTGACATTTTCCATTTCAGCAAATATGATTTTTAAAATAGTAGATTAAAGATAAATATATTATCCATGTTTGTCATTGGTTGTCTAAAGTGATAGTGGCATTGTAACTAGCAGGTGCTAAATAGGTGTTGTTGTCAAGGCTGTGCCAAGTCAAGACAGGCACATGTGTGGACTCGCAATGTCTGGACATAACAAAGTACAAGCTGCTCTTCATGCTTAAACCATCTTAACATAACGCCAACTGAAAGTGTGCCAGACATTAGAGTAAAACCTGGAGAGAATGTAGGGTCAATGAGAACACTATAACAGCAGACACTGCAATAATAGTGGAGACATTAAGAAGACTTGGGAAATGAGCAACATCAGCAGGTAATAAATGTCAGAAAGGAGCTGAGCGGGAATCAGCATTTACAATGTCATTCAAAAGCCAGGAATTTAGCTATGAGCAGGTAAGACATCTGTAAGAATCCAGATTAGATGAGAAATTATGAGTTGAAATTAAAACATATGCAGTCAGAAAAGCACAACATGACCCCAACGACCTCATAAAAGTGTTCTCATTTTTAAAGATGATCTAAAACAGTGGACATCCTTTGATCATTGGCTGTCCAACTCCTTGGACCACCAGTGACAATAAACATGTAGGGGCCACATCGTTAAATCAGTTTTTGTCCAAGCTATCATTCCAGGATGCAGCCAACACTAGTTGTAGAGCCATGACCCGTTGAGGTTGTCATGGGTTGAAGCCACTCCAACAAATATTGTTTATCGTAAGGTAGGTTATCATTGTTTAAGCTCCAGAAACCCATTTGAACATATGCACTTATGTATACTCTATGTCCTTTTCTTGATAAAAATTACCTACCCAAACCTTGACATTTTCTTATTTACATTAGACTCAATACCTCTGGCCTTAGGTGGCTCCATATCCATTTCTGCCTCTATGTGCAGCAAATGGCTCCCTTCAATTGTCCTCTTACCTAAATACAGCCATCATCCTCCTCTGTCTCCGTAGAGCGCTAAGTTGCCCTTGTACATTTAAATGGCCATTGACGCCGCTTCTTCTTCCCCCACGAATTTACATATTTTGTTTATTAAAGGGGTGTGACCATCATAGATTTTAATGGCATATCAATAGGATCAAAGTGTGATAGGGACTTTGGGACTTGCATCTATCCTGGGAACCGACACAGAAATGTGCATAATGTGCAGAAATGTGAGTCTCCATACTGTCCAATGGGAGTATAGCCGAGCATACTAAAAACTATGGAACCGTTGTATTTTTATTTGATTTTACCTCAAAAATATATGTGTATATATAAAAAATATTATATAAACAGCATCTGACAAAGGTGAGTACACCTCTCACATTTTTGTAAACATATGACACTTTGATACAATGTAAAGTAGTCAGTGTACAGCTTGTATAGCAGTGAAAATTTGGTGTGCCCTCAAAATAGCTCAACACAGAGTCATCAATGTCTAAACGGCTGGCAACAAAAGTGATTACACTCCTAAGTGAAAATGGATACATTTTGCCCAAAGTGTCAAAATTTTGTGTGGCCACCATTATTTTCCAGCATAGCCTTAACTCTCTTGAGCATGGAGTTCACTAGAGCTTCACAGGTTGCAGCCACTGGAATCCTCTTCCCCTTCTCCATGACGACATCACGGAGCTGGTGGATTTTAAAGATCATATGCTTCGCCACCCTCCATTTGAGGATGCTCCACAGATGGTCAATATGGTTTAGGTCTGAAGACATGCTTGGCCAGGCCAGCACCTTTACCCTATTTTTTTTTAATAAGGCAGTGGTCATCTTGGAGGTATGTTTAGGATCGTTATCAAGTTGGAATACTGCCCTGCGGCCCATTTACTGAAGGGAGGGGATCATGCGCTGCTTCTGTTTGCGATTTGCAAGTCTTCCCACATGCAAAGAATGGAGAGGTCTGTAATTGTATCATAGGTACACTTCAACTGTGAGAGACATAATCCAGAAAAACACATTGTATGATTTTTAAATAATTAATTTGCATTTTATTGTATAAAAGAATATTTGATACAATAGAAAAACAGAACTTTATATTTGGTAACCTTTGTTTGCAATTACAGATGTCAGATGTTTCCTGTAGTTCTTGATCAAGTTTTCACACAATGCAGCAGGGATTTTGTCTTACTCCTCAATACAAATCTTTCAGGTTTTGGAGCTGTCGCTGGGCTAAATTGAGCTCCCTCCAAAGATTTTCGATTGGCTACAGGCCTGGAGACTGACTTAGCCACTGTAGGACCTTAAAATGCTTCTTATGGAGCCACTCTTTAGTTGCCCTGGCTATGTCATTGTCCTACTAGAAGACCCAGCCACGACTCATCTTCAATGCTCTTACTGAGGGAAGGAGCTTGTTGGCCAAACTTTTGAAATACCAAAGTATTCATCCCCCATTCATCCTCCCTTCAATACAGTGCAGTCATCCTGTCCCCTTTGCAGAAAAGCACCCCAAAAGTATAACGCTTCCACCCCATGCTTCACAGCTGGGACGGTGTTCTTGGGGTTGTACTCATCCTTCTTCTTCCACCAAACACGGCGAGTGGAGCTGATATCAAAAAGTTGCATTTTGGTTTCATTTGAACACATGACCTTCTCCCATGCCTCCTCTGGATCTTCCAAATGGTCATTGGTGGACTTCAAATGGGCCTGGACATGAGCAGAGGAATCTTGCGTGCCCTGCAGGATTTTAATCCATGAAGGCGTAATGTGTTACTTTGAGACTGTGCTCCCAGCTCTATACAGGTCATTGACCAGGTCCTCCCATGTAGTTCTGGGCTGATTCCTGACATTTCGCGGAATCATTCTTACCCCACGAGGTGAGATCTTGGAGCCTCAGACAGAGGAAGATTGACAGTCATCTTGTGTTTCTTCCATTTTCTAGTAATTGCGTCAACAGTTGTTGCCTTCTCCCCAAGCTGATTGTCTATTGTCCTGTAGAATTATTGATTGAATTTGTGGACAGGTAACAAGTTCAAACAGGTGCAATTAATACAGGTTATGAGTGCAGAGTTGGAGGGCTTCTTAAAGAAAAACTAACAGGTCTGTTTGAGCCAGAATTCTTGCCAGTTGGTAGGTGATCAAATACTTATTTCATGCAATAAAATGCAAAGTATTTATTTAAAAATCATACAATGTGATTTTTCGTATTTTTTTTAGATTCTGTCTCTTACAGTTGAAGTGTATCTACAATAAAAAAAAAAAAAATAAAGTACAAACCTCTCCATTCTATGTAGGTGGGAAAACTTGTAAAATCACCAGCGTATCATATAATTATTTATTTTACAGTACCTGCAAAATACAAAGCTACATACTGTTATGTCTCTATAAAATGTAAGAAAGTTATGCCTCTTGAAATATCGCAATGAAAAACAAAATTGTTGTAGCTAAAAATGATTTCATAAGGAACTGGTTAGTCACTAGGAAGGGGGGGAGGCATGTATGAAAACTGGCACTGACTGGCCAGTACTAAATCGCTTTATAGGAGTGTAGAATGCCAAGGTATGTATGAACCTGTTGTGCAGCAGTTCATAAATGTGCCGCATCCTAAGTGGTGCACAGCATTAATATGGAGCATTGTAAGTGGTGCGAGTCATGCGCCACAAATGTATATAGATGCAACAAAATTCCTGACTGACAGCTAGGGCCAAGCTAAACATGCTTATTGCCTATAAGCAATTAAAAAAAAAAACAATTCTTTCCCAAATAACACCACTACAGTAACATAAACTAACTTATGTTAATTATAAAACTATATAAAATTAAATTATATAAAATGTAATGGTTAAATAAATAATATATAATTAATAAAAAATTATATAACAAGAAAAAAATCTTAAATTATACAACATAAAATTAGGATTAAATTATATGACACCTTGGGTGTCGGCTACTGCCATATGCAGAATACAGGCTGAGAGCAGGAAATTAAAATTTCCACAGTAATCAACATCTGACTAAAATACGTTGAATTTAATTTAGTGGAAAAGAAAACAATTGGAACGAAAAAAATGTTCCTGAAAATGTTACACAGCAACCAAAATCCTGATCAACTCAAACAGTGAGCAAAATTTGGATGAACGAAAATTTTATTACAATCGAAAAGTAAAAAAAGATAAAATGCGTAAGATTTTAACTAGAAAAGGTAATCAAACAAAAAATCGGAACAAAATTTTAAATTTAACATAATTCATTTTTAATTAGAAATTCAACTCAATGAACTGCATTTGTGTCCATGGAGAAGAACAGAACCTCATAAATGCCAATTGTACTTTTAAATGGTTTTCTTTCTACTGCGTCACAATGTTCTTCCACCAACAGAACTGTTAATGTCTATTTGTGATTAGAATGTTGCAAGAGATAAGTAACTATTAGAGGGACATGTATGAAAACTGTCTAGGTTTAAGACTTTCTTTGTTACCCATAACAACCAATCAGAGCTTACATTTCATTTTTTCAGAGCAATAAAGTGAAAAGGGGAACTGTAATTGCTTGCTATGGGCAACAAAGAAAGTCTTAGACCTAGACAGTTTTCATATATGTGCCCTTTAGTGTCAATCAAAGTTTAAAACCGTTTCATTTGTACTCAAATAGTTTCTTCCCATCTTCTCTATACACTAATGCAGTTTACTGAGTTGAATTTGTAATGAAAAAATGTTAATTATAAAATTTTGTTCAGATATTTTAATTTTTTATTTTTTCTAATTCAAATCTTACAAAATATATATTTTTTTAACTTTTAGATTGCACTTTAATTTTCGTTCACCCAAATGTGGGTAAGTGGGTCAAAAGATGCTGTGTAAACTTTTAAGGAACATTTTTTTTTGTTTCAATTTTTTTTTTGTTTTTACTAAATTAAACTAATAAACTAATAAAATTTTAATCAGATGTTGATCACTGTTCAAATTTTATTTGGCTGCTCTCTGCCTGTATTCTACAAACGGCAGTAGCCGCCACCCAAGGTTTTCTTGAACTTGAGCTGCGCCAAGCTGACATGTTATTCTTAGAACTTTTATTTTATTTATAGCCTGCTGTGATGTGTTTGTAATCACGGATAGTACCATGATAATTACGGAACTTCCCAACTGAGAACAGTAGTAGTAGTAAATGCTGTGTTGGTTTGAGAATTTTTTATCATATAATGTGATATTAATTTTATATTATTTATTTGAAAATTTTTTTATTTTAAATAAAATTTTTAATATATTTTGAATAATTATCAAATTAGTTTTTTTACTTTAGGGGAAAGTTTGGGAAAATAATTTTTTTTTGCCTATTAACATTTATAGTTCCTGTATTTCATCTTTGGGTTCAGCCATGTCACTTTTAAACTGGCCTGGCTTATTAGGACATTTTTTTTGAAACCATTTTTTTGGGCATGAAAAGTTTTCATAAATGTGTCTTTTGGGAAAAATCTGGCTGAAAACACACCAAAAAAACTGAAACAACCCATTCATAAAAGCAGGGCCCCCCCGCCATCAAAATTTTTGGGGCCCCCAAAACCGCTGGAGCGTCTGGCCCCCCCCCCCCCCCCCTCCACGGCCGACCCAACCCCCTTTTTTGCTCCCCCCCCTCCCCCCCCCCCCCTCCCCGGCCGCCCAACAGAGCCCCACCCATCCCACAACCATCGCCCCCCCCCAAAAAAAAAAAAAATTTTTTTTTGGTGACAAAAAAAAAAAAAAAGGGAAAAATTCTGCCATTTTTTTGGGGGTTTTATTTCTTGCGGGGTCCAGCAAAAAACCCTCCACATGTCACCTTTAAAATTGTTACTGGAAAAGCCAGTATCCCCAGACCAATTTTCCCCAAGAACAAAAAAACAAATACAAAATTAATCCCCGCCACCTATAAAAACCCATAACGACTAACCCCAAACCAATATTTGTTTATAAACAGAAACCAAGACCAATATCAAAAAAACAACAAATAAAGCCCCTAATAAAACCGCCACAAAATCACCACATATCTCCAAAAACAATATGAATAAAAACCCGCCAAAAACTTTTTTAGTTTTTTAAAAACCCCAACAAAACCAAAACCCATATTTCCCCCCTTTCATTTGACCGGTAGTAGTAATACCAATATACAGGGCTTTGCAAATATTTTAACTTACATTTGGGGCCCTCCCCAGGTGAGCCCTTGTCGGGGATTTGTTCACTTTCTTTTTTTTCTTCTCTATTCGGCCCCAAGACCCCACCCATGATGATTCCCCCTTTCCAAAACCACTCCCCCTTTGTAAATTTTTACAACACAAACCCCTTTAGACCCCCTCACTTTTTTATCTTTTTCCCCAAACCCTGGGGTTGCCCCCTCCCCCATGTAAAACAAAACTCCCCATTTTTAAGGCCCAAATGGAAAAAAATTCCCCCCGGGGTTTTTAATGGGGCCCCCCCATTGGAAAAGTAGGTAAAAACCGGGGCCCCCCGGGGGCGGTAAAAAAGGCTTTTCCCCGGGGAGAGTACCCTAGGTAGCTTGGGGCCCCCGGGCGGTAGCTTGGGGGTTCCCCCATGTATTTTAAAAATGGGGGCCCCCCCCTTGTATTTGGGCCCCACCCCTGTATTTAAATTTGGGGCCCCCTCGGGAGTTTGGGGCCCCCTTGTTGGCAAATTTGTCCCCCCCCTGTAATTAGGGCTTCCCTTGTAGGCAAATACCCCCCCCCCTAAGTTAAAGGGCCCCCCTTGTAGGCAGAATAGTCCCCCCCCGAGAAAAAGGCCCCCCCCTGAGGCAAAATGGGTCCCCCCCCGTAAGCAGAATACCCCCCCCAGTCTTTGGGGCCCCCTTAAAAGCATATTTTTCCCCCCCCCCCCCCAGTTTTTAGAGCCCCCTTAAGGCATAGTTTCCCCCCCCCCCATTCATTAGGGCCCCCGGTAGGCATATTTACCCCCCCCCCCCAGAAATTAGGCCCCCGTAACATGTTTTCCCCCCCCCCCAAAATTGGGGGCCCCGTTTACAGCCAGGGGTTGGGGGAAAAGGGGGGGCCCCCCACCTCCCCAACCCCAAAAACACCCAAAAAGGGGACCCCCCAAAACACAAATGAAAGGCCCCGGAAGAGGGGGGGGCCCCCAACAGTAAGGCGGGGCAGTGGGCAAGGGTTTGGGAAAGGGGGCCCCCACAAAAATGGGGGGGGAAAAGGGGGGGCCCCCCACACTCATAGAGGTCCCGGTGCCGCACCCCCCGAGCTTTGAGAGGGGGTGGGGGGGGCCCCCGGGGCACAGCACCTAAAGGAAATTTTCTACTTACAGCTTGCTGCCCCGGAGCCCCCCCCCTCCTCCCTCTTTTCCTCCGACTCTCGCCGCCCGCCGCTGTGATTTGGCCCAGGGGCGGGATCCCTGGAAAATTTTTTAATTTGTGGGGTTTTCCGCCCCCGGGGGGGGCGGGGCCTCAGGGAAGTCAAATTATTCCGCATCTCGCCCACAGAGGAGGACGGCCCGGCTCCGGCTACAGCGCGCAGGCATGTAAGTACAAGAATCCTGGAGCGCACCTGTGCCGGGAGCGCGGGCCTCCGCCCAGCACCGCTCCGCCCCGCTCAGAGGGCCCTACAGTGCTGTATTTAGCTTAAGGCGCCGTAGCGGAGGAGGAGCGGGCCCTGGAGGCGGAGCGTGGGCCCCTCCCGGCGCCGCTGTCCCCAGCGCCGACGCTCACCAGCCACCACCGGGCCCCGTGCAGAGCGTGGCGCTCGGCTGCGCCGCGCTCTACTGTTCTATGTGAAATAAGGGGGCCTGCTTGAAGCGGGGCCCCATATCTCTCCGGGCCCCATACGGGAGTACCACCTGTATGGCGGCCCTGCATATATGTCCCCCTAAATGTATACATGGGTACTGCTAGAAAAATTTTCATGCTTTTTAGTATTGTCCAGTCTTATAACTATGACCTCGAATGCAAAGTAAACTGACACTCGTACATATCAAGATCCTTTTATAAAACACGCTCCCAACTAAAGATCCTCCTGGTTCCAGTGGAATAAAAAATGTTGTATATATTTTGTTATTTTTATTTTAGTATTTTATCTGCCTACAAATGTGGCATACAGTGCAAAATATAAGCACTGTGATGATAATAATAGAGGATGGGCTTGTAGGATGATTCAAGAAACATAAAATAGAGAATCCCTGTAAATGCCCTTTAGACCCTGCACCAGACACCAGTATTCCTTTTTAATCATCCCTGTATCAAATCAGTACCAAAATGTGATAGTACATGACCACAAGCTACAGTAAGCACGATGTTTGCTCAGACAGGCAGCCATTTGTCTTTTCTAACCTTGTTACCTGGATGGTCAGACTCTGCTTTGGGACCAAAAAAAATGCAATCAGGATGATATTTTTTTCTTGAATTGCCCCCTCTTAGATCTGTGAAGATAATTATATATTTGAGCTTAAAGATACACAGTAAAAAATGTGGCACAATTTTATTTTATTTATTCAGTTTAACAAAATCGAATATTAAAAGTTCAGCTTTTAAACATTTGTGCTAATCTAATCATTTTAATGTAGAATTTCACTACTATGTTTTTCTTTCCAAAGTCTTGCACAGTGTAAATAAGTCCCCAGTATTTATTTTGTATGATTCATTAATACTATTATATTACTAATGATCCATGTATTGTGGGGGAGGCTTTTAAGGTTATTCATGAGCTGTACCTGAAAAGGAAAGAGTAGGCGCTTGTTAATCTGGAAAAGGGGAAAAAAAGCTAAAATAGCATTTATTGTGTAAGGGCTGATGAATTCTGGTGTTTCTTAAGTTTTCTTCACCCATATCAGAGAATAGCATTATTTTGTATGATTTTCTGTATGGAACAATGTACGGTATATTAGTAATTGTTTCCGGGGATTTCTTAATAAATAGTGTTGCTCGAAACTATCTCTGATTGGTTCGACACCTGGCCCTGGCCCTAGACCTAATCCTGATAGAAACTATAACCCTAACCTTAAATTGGAGTTAAGGGTTTCTAACTCCTCAACGACCGCCCACCGTCTTTTGACGGCGGACATTTCAGATCGTTCGTCTGCAGCAACGTTTTTTGACATTGCTGCAGACAAAAGAGTTTGCGGAGCCCAGTGCTGCAGCAGCGCTGAGAAGGGTACTGTACTACACAGCCCTGTTCCCAGCGCAGCTCCTGCAAGTGTCAGGGAGCGGCGGAAACTGCTACCCGGTGCTTTAACCCTTTGATTACTACAGTTCGTAACCGCAGCACAATCAAAGGGTTTCCCTGCTCTGTTGAGTGATCGGGGCACCCGGTGACCCACCAGAGCCTGGGGAATGGCTGCACAGTCAGCGCCGGGGACTGAGAGTCGCCCCAGGGCTATCTGTGTAAGAAGCCAATGATCTGGGCAGACTGTGTGCTGCCCTGATCACTGCCTGTGTCATACTGACACAGATTATAATGTATTAGCATATGTAAATATGCTAATACATTACTAAGTGTAAAGAAAAAAATTAAAACCGTTATCCCTTCATGGTATTTATTTTTAAAAAGTAAAAAAACATAAAAAAGTGTAAAAAAAAATTGAAATAAAAATAAATATTTAATAACAAAAAATTGTGCATACATTACAAAAAAAACCAAAAAAACTATTTATTAGGTATCCACATCCACAATTTATTAAGTGTGAAATGTGCATTGTTTAATAAAAATTTAAAAAAAAAAAAAAAATTTCAAAAAATTCTGCAATTATTTTTAATTGACATAAAAGTATTCCCCCATAAAGTACAACTTGTCCCGAATAAAATGAGGCCTCATACAACTGCATAATTGAAAAAATATAAAAGTTACAACTGTTAAAACAAGGAGGCAAAAACTAAAAAAGAAATTCTGGTAATTAACTACTTTTCAGGCATTCGGCTTAAGGGGTTAATAGTGTTGGACAGGTTAGGATTTTCTGGCGCTTCCAGGTCAATAGTGCTCTCGCTTTTACATCACATCTGTCTGAAGTCACTTCCATCTCACTGCCATAGTAGGGTACCTAATTGATGTTGGACCAGAAGTGACATCAGACACCAGTGGCATTAAAGCAGAAGCACTGCAGGACCAGAAGCACCTGGGAACAGGTAAGTTAATCTATTCAGAACCAGTAAAAATACCCTAACCCAAACCTACCAGTAGGATTATGGTCTTTTTTTTTGTTGTTGAATATTGGTAAGAATGATTCGGGTTGACCCAAATTGAAGTGCTCGGATTTGGATCGAATTTGACTTAAAACTGTTAAGAAAATAATAATATTAATAATAAAAATTAGTGATTTGCTAATGATTTTTCTACAAAAGATAAAATCTTAAAGGGGTTGTCTGAGATTTTTACAAATTCCATTGCTGGATGGGAGGATATCCAATGATGTTTGAAAACCAATTAAAAAGGGATTGTCCAGCTACAGACATTGATGACATGCATCTGATTGTTGAACTCTATTGCTGGAAAACCCCATTCGATGCATACAAAATAGTGGCCTTAAGTCTGGGTAAAGCCTTTCTTTTTTTTTTTCCAAAATTTTTAATGTTTCAGTAGTTTTTGCACAACCTGCTGATTTCTAACAAGGAGCTTAATGACAAAATTTCTGAACAAGTGGTTGATCCCTAGTCTCCCAATAAATTGAGGGGATCAATTTAAATTGGGATTTAAACAGTCCTCTTCACACTGCTGTTCACATTTTGACATAATAAGACCAAGACAACACCTTACAATTGATCAACAGTACCTCCCCATTGTGAGGCTTCAGGCAGGACGCTCTAAGACGGAAGTGGCCACTGAGCTTAGAGTGTCACACAGAGTCATAAGCCGGTTGCAAGAGAGATACAGAGAAAGTGAAAGAGTCACAGAAAGGCAAAGAAGGGGAGTCCTGATGACCACTTCATTGTACACAATGACCTGCAGAACCGGATGATGAATGCCACACAACTCCAGGCACATTTAAAGGAGGTGAGAGGGAACCAAGTGTCATGTCAGAGCAATTGTAACCATTTACATTAGCGTGGTCTGCTTTTTTTTTTCATATTTTATTTGCGGAAATTATTATGTGGGGTGAATAACATAACGGATTTATAGGCTAAGTTTTTATGAACATGGCAATACCAAATATTTGTACTTTTCTATTTTTCATCTTTTTTGGGGTGATCACAATACACAGCAGTACATTAGTGTACTGCTACATATTGTAGCTGTCAATCACCATGCCCAACCGTGGACCTTGTGCACGGCTGGGCTTGGTGATATCAGAGACAACCCAGAAGCCTTTGTTAGGCTTCCAGGCCATCATGGCAGCAACCAGCACCCCAGGTTCGCTTCACAAAATGCAAATGGAGACAGAGGGAGCTCCCTCCCTCCATCTTTTCCTTAGCTGCCGAGGTCACATTTGACCATGGCATCTAAGGGGTTAATTGGCTGTGACCAGAGTACACTTCAGTTGCGGTCAACGCTGCGATCGTGCTGACTCCCAATATGCAGGGACTCCTTCCCGAACATGACATAAACTTGCGTCAAATCTTGGGAGGAAGTAAATCAGCTCTAGTGCAGGAGAGGCAATGGAATGCACTAATTGCAGCTAACATCTGTCAGTTACAGTACGGGATGGACCCTTTAGATGCCACGTCAAAAATGGCTGCGGCATCTAAATGAATGAGAAACCATTGCTCACTTCAGTCAGGGCCCCTGCAGTGAAATTGCGGTTTTCCGATTGGTGAACATGGCAGCTGGAAGCCTTATGAAGGTTTCGATTTTGGTTTCACTACTTCCTGCCCCAGGCAAGAAGTGGGTAAACTGCCATATTGGTACACCCTAATGCATTGTTTACACAATGCATTAGGTTGTAGAAACGATTGCATCCCTTAGAGGTGAAGCACCCTAGAGTTACAGTAGAAAAAAAAAAAGTTCAAATCACCCCCTTCGCCATTCTATAAATAGAAAAAAAATTAAAAAGTTACACATATTTGGTATCGCCATGTCTGAAAAGGTCAGCTCTATTAAAATATGCTGTAACATCATTTATCCCGTATGCTGAACATCATAGAAGAAAAATAATTCCAAAATTGCAAGTTTTTTTGGGTCATTTTCCATTCTCTAAAAATTGCAATAAAATTGATCAAAAAGGTTGCATGTATTCCAAACTGGTACCAATAAATATGAAGCTCCAGCCCACAAAAGATGCACTCTCTCTCAAGTCCATAGGTGTTAGTTCAAAAAAGTTATTGGTTGCAGAAAAGGTGCTGCAGTGCAAATTTCAAAAATAGAAATGGAAAGTTTTTTACGGTACCAAAACATAAGAAAACCCTACATGTTTGGTATTGCTGGAATCATATCAACCTGATTAATACAGATAACATTATTTATACCGGAGAGTGAATGCCTTAAAAGGAAAAAACCCGCAAACATGTCGCAAGTAAAAAAAATTTTCACATTTTGTCCCACTTGGATTTTTTTTGCGGTTTTCCAGTATATTCTATAGTACAATGAATGACATCATTAGAAAGTACATCTTGTCCGTCAAAACAAAAGCCCTCATGTGTCTATGTAGGTGGAAAAATAAAAAAGTTATGGCTCTTGGAAGGTGGGGAAGGAAAAAACAAACGTGTCAACCAAAAAAAAAACTAAAAAAAACCACAAGGACTTTAAGGGGTTAAACCTCTCCCACTTTACTGTCACCACTAGTCTGGGCACAGCTCCCCAATCAGCCTGGTGTGCTTTAGAAATGTTTGATAGTTAAAAAGAATAGATGACATGCAACCAAAGACATGGATAAATGTAGAAGATAGATTTTAAATTAAAGCACAGAGATGTAACAAATCTGAACTTGACAGGCAATGTCGTGTGATATCATGGCATAGAATGTTATCTAAACTTTTTCAATGCTTTTTAATGGTTTTGTGATAAGATCAGAAAACAAAGAGAATTGTAATATCAAGGTCAAGTTAAACTCTGCTACATTCATATCTGTCATCATAACTCCACAAACATGAGTAGTGCATGTGGATACATGAAACTTTGTACTATATGTTATTATATGTTAAAAGAGGAATGTTGTGTCTTTCTCATCTTCTAGAAGCCTATAGTTTCCTCTCTGTCTGTAAACTCTCAGTGAGGGTATTAAATAGTCTCATAAAGGGAGGGGTGACTGCCTGAAAAAAAAAACCCGG
>JAODAL010035508.1:0-42858 GCA_025379985.1 Phyllomedusa bahiana | reverse complement strand
TCGGTTTTTGCCATCCACCCTCAAACTAAGGGCAGTAGAGAGGTTAACCAAATTTTAGGTACCTCCTATGACATTTCCCATATCCGCCCGTCGGGATAACTGGTCTGACCTCCTCCCCTGGGCGGAATTCTCGTATAATTCCCTAACTCGAGTCCCGGGAGCCTCTCCTATTTTTATTGTTTTTTGGCTACACCCCCGCCCGCCTCTCCCTCGGGCTACCTCGTGTCACGTTCCTGCCGTGGATGCCCAAGTGCGGGACATCAAGGCACTCTGGCAAGTCACACGACAGGCCCTTCTACGGGCTTCCGCTCGCACCAGGGTCCAGGCTGACAGGTACCGTAGACCTTCGCCCATATTTAAGCCGGGTGATAGAGTTTGGTTATCTGCCAAATGTATTCGTTTCAAGGTGCCCATTATAAAGTTAGGCCCTAAGTATTTGGGGCCCTTTTTGTTGTAGTTCGCAAATGAACCTGTCTCCTACAAGCCCGCTTGCCTTCTACTCTACTATCCCAAAACCCTTCCATGTTTCTCCTCCTCAAGCCTGTGGTGCTAAAACCGCTTCTCCGGGGAAATTTTTCTCGCCTTCTCCTGTGGCCAACGCTGATAACATCTTTGAGGTCAAGGAGGTGCTGGCGGAAAAAACTGTAAGGGGGAAGCGGTTCTTTCTGATTGACTGGATGGGGTTCGGGCCTCAGCAGCGTTCGTAGGAACCCGAGGCCAACCTGTCATCTGACCTCCTCTCTAAATTCCGAAGAAAGAGGGGGAGACCTAAAGAGGGGGTACTGTCATGGGGGCTGGCACAGGTGCCGTTGCCCCCCGTGGCCGCCCCCTTGCCCGCATGGGGTCCGGCGCGGGTGCCGCGAACGCCGACGACCATCCCCTTGCTACCCGGGTCCTGGTGCCTGGTCACTTACCCGTCCACGCTCCTGTGCTTCCTGCTTCTGCCTGTCCCAGCTGCCGTGCGTTCACCTGCTACTTAGGGCGCGCACGATGACTGGTCTGGATTTAAAGGGCCAGCATGCCAGTAATTTGTCAATTGTTGGCCACTGGTCCTATATAAGGTACACGCCCCCTGCACTCTCTGCCAGATTGTTGGTGTGCATTAGTGAGTCTTGAGAGAGTTTGGAGTTCTGTTTGATTACCCGTGTAACAGTTTGTTCTGTTACGTTTCCTAACCTTGCCTGTTTGCTGCCTGTCCTGACCGTCTGCCCGTCTCTGACCACGAACCTCTGCCGCCCGTCCTGACCTCCTGCCTGTCCCCGACTACGTCTCTGATTACAAATCTGTACCACGCAGTACCCCGGCCGCCATCGCAAGCAATCCCCGTCAGGGTAGCGACCTGGTAGCCTCACGCCGCAGCAATCCATCCCGCTTTGCGGCGGGCTCGGGTGAATCCCGGGGGGCTACTTAACTCCGCTCCCTGGCTGGCTTAATTTTCATCGTTGGGGTGGTCCATAAAATCCCCAACCCGTAACGTTATTATTTTTTTTTGATGCATTTTATTTTTTTTTTTTTTTTAAACATTAAGGTAACAAAAAGTGCATGGAAAAGTGCATTAAATGCTTGTGAGTTTTGGGATACTTAAACGAATTGTGATAAAGCCCTCCTTGTAAAAAAACACTTGATATTGTATTATTACAGCCTATATTGTGAGAGATGATGGTATGGGAGAGTAATGAAGTCAAATGGGCTGTTTCATTCTGCTTCAATGAAGTGACAGCTATGGATATGTGCTTTTATAGCAGTTCTGTGTGTGCTTTCATTATGCTCTAAATTCTGAATTAGTAAAATTTTTTTAAGGTGGGGAAGAAGTAAAAATGGTGTTGGGGCAAGTAATACTTAAAACCCAGGTTTACATACACTAAAAATGACTAATGCTGTTTTTCTCACTATTTGAATAAAAACAAATAACCTTACCCATTTTAATCAATTGGATTACCAAAATTATTTTTTTGCCAATCCCAGAATAAGGGGGGGGAGAAAATTTAAAAATTTTTTAAGGCATTTTTTTTACTTTCTGAAAAGCAAAATTTACATACATTTTTTTATTTTTGGTAGCATTGTCTTAAAAAGTATGACTTGGATCAAATTTTTAGATTTTTCCACAAGCCTCTCACAATGTTGGTAAAATTTTTTTGGGAATTACTCGTGCGAACTGGGGAAACTGAGCTGTTTGTAGGTTTCTTTACTCACACCGCCTTTTTTAACTGTGCCATACATTTTTAATGGATTGAGGGTCAGGGTTTTTTGATGGCCACTCCAAAAAAATTGACTTGGGAAACCTTTTTAAACACTTTATAACCTTTGGCAGTATGCTTCGGGTTATGTCAATTTGGAACACCCATTTCCGTCCAAGTTTAACTTCCTGGCGATGTCTTGGGGATTTGCTTCAGTATTGCCACATAATTTCTTTTCTCAGGGTGTCATCTATTTTGTGAGTGCCCCGTCCCTCCTGCAGCAAAAAAAAACCCCACAGCGATGCCCCCTTATATTTCCAGTTGGGATGGTTTCTTAGGGTTCCAAGCTTCTCTCTTTTTTCCCCCAAATGTAATGAGGTTTCAAACAGTTCGATTTTAGTTTCTAGACCACAGGGGCAGTCTCCAAAAATGTAGGTCTTTGTTCCTGTCTGCATTTGCAAATATTTATCTGGCTTTTATATGTTTCTTTTGGAGTAATGGCTTCTTACTGGCAGAGTGGCCTTTCAGCCCATGTTGATACAGTACTCCTTACACTGTAGATAATGACAAAATCTTATTAGCTTCCGCCAGAATCTTCACAAGGTCTTTAGCTTTTGGTCTTGGGTTGATATGCACATGTCGGACCAAAGCATGTTCATTTCTGAGAGACAGAACCCGTTTCCTTCCTGAGCGGTATGATGGCTGGACATTCCCATCTTGTTTTTCCTTACGTATAATTGTACAGATGAATGAGCCACCTTCAGGTATCTGGAAATTGCACCTAAGGATGAACCAGACTTGTGCAAGTCCACAATTCTCTTCCTGATATATTGGCTGATTTCTTTAGACTTCTTTAGACTTTCCCATGATGTTACACAGTAATCCTAGTGTAGGTAAACTTTTGACTTTGCAGAAAGTAATAAAATGCCTTAAAGCATTCTTTCTCTCTCGTTATTCTAGCATTTGGCAAATATAAATAATTTTGGTAATCCTGATTGACCTAAAACGGGTAAGGTTTATTCTGATTTCATGTCAGATAGTAAGAAATACATGCATATGTGTCTTTTTACACAGTGTATGTAAACTTCTGGTTTCTACTGTAGGTGACAGGCAGGTGGAGCACACCTGGTAGTGGATGTGTATGATTGTCAGACTGACCAGTGTAGAGTTGCTAGGTGATGTAGTGCATCAGCGCTGAAATCACCATAGAAAAATTGAGAAAAGACAGCACTTCACAAAAAAAGAAGAAAAATTTATTCACCCAACAGCAACAACGTTTCGGTTCTGAACAGAACTTTTTTCCTATTCAGAACCGAAACGTTGCTGCTGTTGGGTGAATATATTTTCTTCATTTTTTGTGAAGTGCTGCCTTGTCTCAATTTTTGCATGGTGTTAATTGTCGTGGATCCGGGTCATGTGGCGAGCACTGCAGCTTTTTTACATATAGTTGCTGCTGAAATAGTATAGTTTGGAAATCACCATAGAGACCCTTCAGCTTTGGGATTTTGCAGTCCTTACTCACAGGCAATACTTAGCAGGTTCACTATTCACTAACAGGTTGACAAGATCTCTATAGAGTTTACACACTCCATCCTTTCTGCACTTGCTTCTCTAGCAACTCTCTGGACAATGTCATCAGTCCCTTTTTTCCTCTTTTTCCCATTTTCCTGATTTCCCTCATTAGCCTACAGAGCAGTGGTCCTGCCGATGGGCTACTTGCACTCAACTATATGCTCCCTGGGCTAAGTGATCACACCTCCTTGTCCTCATCTCCATTACTACTTTCCTAGGATAGTCCCTCTCTCTGTCCTAACTTCTATCTCTTCACACCTTCCACTCTCCAGGACAGTTCACCAGGCTGTCCTAATTCTTATAAATTTTTCCTCCCTCTCACATCTTCCTATCTCCTGCTTCTTCCTCTCTTCTCTCTCCCTCTGTCTCCTGTAAGCTACAGGCAGATCTTCAGCTACTCACTACCAGCTACAAGGAAAATGATCCCAGATACTGTTATAACTCTTTACAACTTGAACTGCTCAATTCACGAACAGAACTGAACTGTTCAGCATATGGCACACCATATGTGATTCAGTACCGTTTAGGACTAATCCAAAACAGCTGGCGCCCAAACAGGGACAGCAGGTTTCGGTCCAGAAGTGCAACCGAACGGAGGACATCAGGACTGACCAATACAGACATGGGTGGAGAATGCACAACTCCTCACTAGTACCATAAGATAATCTTTCTTACTCGGAAAGTACAATCTCTGTACTTGGTCTGCCTCAGTGTCAGTCTATGGCTGTCTTCGGACCATCTGAGACAGTCGACTGCAATCACAATTTGAACCTGTCGTGATTAACGATTGTTAACCTAGTTATTTGATGTTAGTGTGTTAATCATCGGTATAGCTGTGAGGGGAAAGACACCGGGTCCCGTTGACTCTGACGCGGAAGGTGCGGGTCGAGCAGGAGGCAGAAAAAAATAGGTGAAGGAGTCGTGGTTGGTGCACTTCACAATACAGAAAAATAGGTGAAATAGGCGCATTTCACTTTACATTAAACATTCTCCCTTTAAGAGAAAAAGGGAGGGGGGAAAGAATCTCATGTTTATACCAGTGGTCGAATGTCCTGTGATATTTGTTGTTGTTGTTTGTGTTTAATTGGATTAACACTAGCATTTAGTAGAGAAGTGTCACGGGTGCCCCTGCGACCCTCGCCCCGGGTTGCAGGTGCACCCCTGTCCCGTTGGCGAGCGGCACCGCGACCCGCATGTCGGGCCGCGGCCGCGCTCGTATCTCCGGCCAGCCCTCTGCCTGCTTACTTGACCACGCGCCTGCTGCAGCTTGTGTCTCCTAGCGCGCGTGCCCCCGCTCCCTAGGGCGTGCGCGCCAGCTCTGTTAGGTTTAAAGGGCCAGCGCACTGCTAATTGGGTATTGCCGGTTGCTGCCCCTATTTTAGCCTGGCCTTTCCTGTTCCGCTTGCCGGATCTTAAGTGCCATTAGCCTATTGAGAAAGCGTTCCTGAAGTCTTATTTGATTACCGTGTACCATACCATTTGCTTCCCTCCCTCAACCACGAACCTTGGTTCCTGCCCTGACCTTCCTGCTTGTCCTCGACCACGAACCTTGCCGTCTGTCCTGACCTTCCTGCCTGTCCCCGATTACGAGCTTGCCTTACGATTTTGTATCACGCTACACCTCAGCTGCCTCCGCAAGCAAGTCACGTCAGTGAAAGCGACCTGGTAGACTCTGGTGAAAACTGGGACCTACTTAGATTCCGCTCCCTGGCGTGGCTTACGCCATTGCTTGCGGTGGTCCAGAAGATTCACTACCGTTGCCCGTGACAAAAAGGTTGTAGATTAGTAAAACCACCAAAACGCTGCACCCACTAAGGTTATTAGGACTTAGACCTGTGGTACCATGGGATAAAGGAATCTTTTTTTTCCACCTTAATTGACACTCTGTGGTGCAGAGGTTAGCTGTGGGAACACTGGTTCAAGATATAGACGGGGCGGAAGTACCGAGACGTTATCCCGGTCATAGATATTAGCCTGAAGAGGTAGAAAGAAGGGAAAGACGTAGGTTGTGGGGAGAGGGGCTGTTAAGTGAGGATAGGCTCAGGGAGCTCAAAGATAGAGAAAGGGAGGACCTCCATAGAGGTGGTGGCAGAGAGAGAGGGGGGCCAGTATGGGAAGAAGGTGAAGAAGTTGATGAAGGTGTGTGGTTTTGAACATTGGGGGAGATTGTAGCTGGAGGAATGGCGGAAAGCCCTCATAGAGAAGAAAGGCTTGTTGAAAGATCAGAACCTGCTGCTTGCAGCAGAAGCCTGGTACCGGACAGAGAAAGCTATCCATTTAGAAGGGTGAATAGAGGAAGAGAGGAAAGATCAGGGAGGGAAGCCAATGTATTTTCACCAACAATGTATTGATGGTGAATCTTCTGTTTTGTTGCACACATCGCCACCGCCCTATAATGGTGGCCAACCATTCTGGGCATGTGCAGTGTGTGGTGTTCAGAATCCAAAATGGCGTGAAAATTGTCACAACTGTGGTGCACCACAGCCCCACCCCTCGGCAGAGAACCAGATTCCCAGAATTGGATGTCACTTGTTGATGACCCTGCCCCACCCACAGCACAACCTTTGTCACAACCCACACTCCAACCTTCACTCACACCCCAAAAGGAAGTTGTCTTAAGCACTTCTGGAAAGAAGTCGGAGACTCCACAGGGAGGAGGCCATCTTGCAACACCTCTTTACCCTATACTGGATGCAAATGGTGCGATCTGGTCCTGGCCCAACCCAGATGTTATTATGCCAGCTCAGGGTGCGGGGAAAGAACAAGGGGAAGGTGACAATGGGGCTATTGGTGGCATGTCGCCCACCGGACCTCCAGGTCCGACCCAGTCTATGCCAAGGGGGGAAATCTGGGGACACGAGGAGCAACTCCACACCCGGAGTTTCAAAGGCCAGACCGACAGAATAGTGGCCCCTCCTAGTACCACCAATACTTACTATGTCACTTTCCAGCCCAACTAGCCTGCTACACTAGTGACTATCCCACCCGACCATGAGAAGTAGCCCATGCCTTTTTATATGGATGAAACATATCCAGAAGACCTATTCTGCAACTTGGCAGGATGTAGCAGGACTCGCTGAAATTAAAGTGGTGGATTCCTACTGGCTTGTGATGGAGAAGGACCTGAAAATCCACTACTTATCGAGCGAGCTCACTTATAAGTCCGTGGTGGAGTTTTGTGCACAGCTCAAAGAGTGGGCCAAGGATCGTCTCTCTGACCAGGCCCAAACCTTACATGATATGACACCAGACAAGAGGGAATCAGTTGAGAAATATCAAACCCAGCTATCCCAAATGTTGAGCAACCTGGGCTTCACGGACAGGGAGAAGGCCCATGCTCACATGCTTACTACTGCATTCATGGAGGGTCTCCGGGATTCCATCAAGAAACAGCTCAAAATGGTCGTGCCAGAGTACAAAGTTTTAGCAAAGGGGCTAAGGGGATCGATAACAAACAGCAGGGCTGGAAGAAACCCACACCTATACCAGGGCCGGAGGCCCCTGCCAACCTGTTTATGCTTTGAAGACAGATCCCTTTGTACTGTCTGATGAAGCTCTCACATCCTTCACACTGCTGAAAGAAGCTATTACAGCAGCACCGGCCCTTGGGCTTCAAGACTACCAGAAGCCTTTTAATCTCTTTGTCTGTGAAAAAGAAGGTCACACACTAGGAGTCTTGGCCCAGGCCCATTGAACAGGCACCAGACCTATTGGTTATTATTCCTGACGCCTGGATCCGGTGGCGAGAGGAGGTCCTTCCTGCCTCTGAGCTGTTTTTGCTGCCCAGGCCTTGCTTGACAAAACTGCAGACATTGTTCTTGGCTACTCTCTGATACTTCTGGCTCCTCATGACATCTCAGCCATCCTGAACCAGACACAGCCAAAACACCTATCCGTGGCCAGGCACCTGTGCCTTCAGTGCTCCCTCCTCATACCGGATAATGTCACTCTGATGCGCTGTTATACTCTTAACCCATCTACCCTCCTTCCACTTCCTAGGGGGGAGTCAACAAAGGAAGATGATGAAGCCACCGGTATGGAAGATCATGACTGCTTTCAATTTATGCAAACGGAAACTCACACAGGCTATACAGTAACCACAGTCCTTGAAGCCAAAAAGTTGCCCACGCAAAAGTCAGGCCAAGAGGCCGACCTTGAAGCCCTCACAGTGGCATGTAGACTGGCAGAAGGGAAGACCGCCAACATCTACACAGATTCAAGATATGCTTTTGAGTTAGCACATGACTTTGGACTAATTTGGAAGGCCAGGGGATTCTTAACAGCAGCTAGAACCCCAGTGACACACAGTCAAGCTATCCAGGCCCTAATGGACGCCCTGATATTGCCCAAACAGGTCAAAGTTCTCAAGGTAAAGGCACATGGATGTCTCAACTCCATACAAGCGAGAGGAAATCATTTGGCGGACGAGCCAAAAAGGCAACCCAAAACAGTGAGGAAGTGGAAGTCGAGCAGACAGAGGACCTAACCATGATGAGTGAAGACTTTACCCTCACCAGGGGATAGTAGTAGTAAAGTGGAAGGACTAAATGGCACTCTTAAGTCCCGCATGTTGAAAGCAGCCAGGGAACAGGGATGCCCTGGCCAGATAGTCTGCCCATAGCCCAGTTCAGTGTAAGATACACACCACGGGGGTCCTTAGGCTTGTCCCCCTATGAAATTCTATTTGGATCTGCACCCCGGTTAGGCACTTATTTCCACAAAAGCTCCAGATGCAGTCTGATGTACTAACTGCCTATGTTACAGCACTTGCAAAAGAGCTAACTAAGATATATGCTCCAGTTCTCTCCTCTATTCCAGATCCTGACACCTCCACTGGTGCCCATGAACTGAAGCCAGGAGATTGGGTGTACTTGAAGTTTGTGAGGAAAATACTTGAACCACGATTCAAAGGTCCATACCAGGCGTTGCTAACATCTGTGAAGCTTGCAGGGAAACCCCACTGGGTACATGCTTCCCATTGTAAAGTTGCAACGCCACCTGAGGATGGTGAAGACAGTATTAGCTGTAGTACTTAGTTTCCTCCTAAGAGGGTGCCTGATTCAGGCTCAACAAGTAGCCAATACCAAAGAACCAGGGGTCACTACCTTCTGGTATAACTCTACCAGCACACAAGTGGCTACATACACTTTTGACTATTGTAATGTAGTACAATGTACTCCACAAATAGGAAAGTTGGATGGGATGGGCCCCATAGATTTGGCACAGTGGCAAGTGGTGTAAGTGGTGTAAGGAAGGCACACAGTACCTATGTGTCATGGATGATTATTGGGGAGGCAATTTTGCATACTGGAGAGCGGTTTGCTGGAACACTGGGAATGATTCTGCGAACAGAAGGCCATGAGGGGATGCTGGAACTTATATATTAGGCAATTATCGGGGATCAGGAAACAGAAACTTGGAGATAATCAAGCTGCAAGACATGTATGGTTCTGAAGTGTGGCAACGATTGAACCAGGCCAAATTTCCTGAGCCATCGTCTATTAATCCCCTTATGCCTCATGTCCAAACTTTCATGGTAGACATGGTAGCTATAGCCGACCCGACCTTTGATGATACTGTACAGGTAGAGACTGGATTCTCTGACAAGAATCTGTGGCTGGAATGGGTTAAATACACTGCTGACCAACACAATAAGACCAACTGTTATGTCTGTTCAAGTGCTAGGCCTCACCTTGGCACTGTCCTACTAGACATTCCTCTATCACAGTGTTTCTCAATTCCAGTCCTCAAGACCCACCAACAGGTCATGTTTTCGGATCTCTCACAGAATGCACTGACGGTAATTATATCACCTGTGCAATGCTGGGGAAATCCTGAAAACTTGACCTGTTGGTGGGTCTTGAGGACTGGAGTTGAGAAACACTGCTCTATCAGAAATGGAGTGCTTTTTTAGTGTGTTTACAAACATAGCCACTAACCATTCTGCCTGTGAGAACTGGAAGGCGGATTACTCAATCACACCAAAAACACCAAAACCTGGGGCTGGGGTCACAATTTACCTAGGTAATTACTTTTGCTACACCAGTAGTATAGGGAATGGCAGGTTTTTGGGTAAATTCACCACAAAGGGGTGCTGTTCAACACACAGTAACATGAGTGGCAGTTAACTACAAAACCAGATCCTTTCCCTAGGAGATATCTATTAGATATGTGGAGACCTTAAAATCAGAACCAGATTACAGGGTAACTGGACAGGACAGTGTGCCTTGGCAAAATTGCTCATCCCCTTCCACATTGTGAGTGCAGCTACTGAAAGCAACTCTATAAATTCCCACAGCAGGAGAAGAAGAGAAACCTCATCCAAGGTTAGCTTTGACCCTCATGTGTATATTGATGCCATAGGGGTCCCAAGGGGGGTAACAGACAAAGTTCATGGCCAGAAACCAGGTTGCTGCAGGGTTTGAGGCCCTAATACCAATCATTACTGTCAGTAAGAACGTGGATTGGATCAATTACATCTACTATAACCAGCAGAGATTCATGAATTATACAAGAGATGCCCTCCAGGGCCTAGCAGAGCAGGAAGGACCAACTTCTGCTATGGCGTTTCAAAATAGATGTTAGCAGAAAAGGGTGGAGTCTGGAAGATGATAGGGGAAACCTGCTGTACATTTATCCCAAATAAGAGGGCCAAATGGTAAAGTTACTGTTGCCATTAAGAAACTCACCGATCTCTCGGAGGAGTTGAAAAGAAACTCTGGGATTGACCACCCCTGGGACAGCTGGTTTAGCTGGTTGAAGGGTTGACAAGAAGTGCTGGTACAGATAGGAATTGCTGTATTTTGCATTTTTGTTATTCTGCCATTAATTGTGTGTTGTGTTTTCCCTTGTTTGAGGAAACTACTGGAGAAGTCAGTTGCTAATATCAGTCCTACATATGCTAACCAAGATGTCGAGAATGACGACTGCCCATATACGCCACTGCAGTCCCCCCGCGCTGGTTACAACACTATGGTACTGTAAAGAAAATCATGAAAAAAGCTATGAACACCGCAACTCCAACCTTGCTGCAACAGATGAAAGAAGAAGAGCGATACACACTCTCAAAGACAGTCTCCCTCAGTTGACAACTAGTAGGGTGAGATAGGGTGTGCCCAGGGTTAGTTTGCAGGGTTGTCCCTGTCAGGGTGCCTTCTCCGCTAAGGGAAATGTTTTAAAATAGGGCCGGATATATACTAATTTCAAGGTGGGACTGTTGTGGAATGTGCAAGGTGAAATGTATATTTCACCCACAAGATGGCTCCTGCATTCAGACTACACCCAAGATGATGCAAGAGAACGACAGGTAGCAGAGTGAACCAAATAAGGGCATAACCAATCATGGACTGAAAAGTATGCTTACCTAGGTGTTCTGTGTGGGGATCTACACTCAACCATCCTAGTACTTTGCACCCAACACTGAACAATAGGTTATAAAAGCTGTTGTTTACCTGAAATAAGCGAGGAGTGTCTTTCTACTGACCTGGAGTTCAGTGTGTGATTTCTTCTTGTGCATGCACCTTAATACATCCGATTAGAAAACCAGTTGAAAATCGTGATTCAGTACCATTTAGGACTGTTCCAAATCAACTGTGTTCCACTTACTTCTCCTAACATTGATTGGCTGCAGACTTGAAAATGCTTCTGTGTCTTAAGGTGCCCCCTGCCCTAAATAAAGTCTTGATTCAGTTAACCCCTTGCTACCCCCTATAAACACAATATGCAGATACTATATACTACACTTCATCTCACTCATGTTTGGGGACATGTGGGCACTGAAATATAGAATTTGGAGGTCTTTACTAACATACAGCACAGTGCTAGTTCTAGCACCACTTTTGTGACCCATACAGTTCTAAGGCCGTTGGGCTAATGGTGATCCTAGCAGCAAGCCAGCCTATAACCAAGATAATACATCCTAAAACCTAGATCTTTGCAGGAGTCTCCAAGAGGATGAGCGCTACATTTGTTTTTTGTGCAGTGGGCACTGGGTTCCTTCTGATGACAATGCTAGGCCTCAAGTTGGTGAAGTGTGTCAGCAGTTCTTGCATGATGAAGGCATTGATGCTGTGGACTGGCATGCCCGTTTCCCAGACCTGAATGCAACGGAGCACATCTGGGACATCATGTCTCATTCCATCCATTAATGTTACAGTTCAATGATGCTTTCATCCTGGTCTGGGAGGAGAATTATCAAGAACATGACCATGCCTTGTAGGGACATCATACAGGCACATGGAGGCCACACACACACTACTGAGTCTCATTTCCTTGTCTTTAGACATTTCCACTGAAGTTGAAATTTGATTTTCCACTTTGATTTTGAGTATCATTCCTAATCCAGACCTCTATCCAGATTCCAAATCCAGACCTTAATTTTGATTTTCATTGATCATTTTTACGTTTGTTCTCTCAACACATTCCACTATGTAATGAATAAAGAATTGCAACGGGAAAATGTCATTCATTGAGATCTAGAATGTGGTATTTTTTGAGCAGTGTGGTGTTTTTTGAGCAGTGTACTAGATAGACATTTCATTCCCTCTGCCTAAGCACAGGTAGCCTTGAATCAGCTTCTCCCCTCACCTCTTCTATTTGAGTCAGTTTTTCTTCCCAATATTTCCTCAGTCAGGAGTTAACTGGAGTTAAGGATCATAGAGTGCTGCTCTCTTCAGGGGTCATGTGGTTCCCCTGCACTCCCTGTATAGGTATCTATATTAAGTATTTGGGCCATAGGCTGCTGGAGCCACAGCAAACACACAGAGCAGATTTTCTGCACACTCGTCTCTCAAACTGACCAACGACTAACTCTACCACTAACTAAATGACTCTCTAAATCTTTATATTTATAGAGAGGCTGGGCTACGGAGGCTCCACCCACAAGTTCATGCACATTCCAGAAGTTTCTGCCATCTAGTGAATGGATTGATAATGGACTGACTGCACAAGTGTGTTCAAGGATGGTGGTTTTATCACTTCATACCCCTTTTCAAGGCTTTCAGTCGCCATGTTCAGTCAGGGGTGCCGATCGGAGTGAGAAACAGTGTGCGGCACCATTTCTCATTCATTTAGACATCGCACCCCAATCGCTTCAGTGTCTAAAAGGTTAAACAGCAGGGAACAGAGCCTACTCCAAGTGTCATTATGGGGTTAAGCATGACATCATGTAAGACCTGTAGCCAATTAGGAAGAAATATCACCAGGGCATGCAGGGAAAGAGAAGGGAGGGGGCTGCAGATATTTATAAGAAGCCTGCCTTGTTAGGTCTGTTCAGTTCAAGTAGTTGAATTATTTAGTTAAGAGGATCATGTTATAGTTTCAGTAAAAGTGGTCACCTATACAACTGCCAGGAGTAGAGTAGGACAGGCAGAGGTAGAACACATGATCTTCAGGGGATGCAAAGGATGGAGTTTAGTATATTAATGCTTTTTGTAGTGTTTCTGTTTTATATACAGATTTCCCAGACGGACTATGATCGATTTATTAGACTACATCTATTCATTAATAAAATGGTCAATTTGGGCTGGTGTGGGGAGTGTTAATTTAAATAAAGTTTTTGGTTTTTTTCGCTTTGTGTCAATGTGTTTCTTTTACTATTTTATTCCAGTGTTAGTAATAGTGGTATTTGAGAGACGCCTCTGAATTACTAGCACTGGGGCTTGGTGTCAGCCTTGGGGTGATAATAAAAACCCACTGCTGGCTAACACCAAGCCACAGCGCTAATAATAGAGAAATGTCTGTCTGATACCTCTTTTACTAGCACTGGGAAAAAGAGTCCAACATGGTCCAGAGGGTATACCTTTAAAATACAAATAAACTAATCAGCACTTGGCTCACAGTTATCTAAAGTACCAAAAACTGCATGAATACTAACCATGACACTACAAATAGGTAGCCTCAATAAAGCAGGTAGCCACCACCCCCCCCCCCCCTCCCAAATTAGTGAACCAAATCCATGCTAGCTACCCTGGTAGTTAGATAAAGCCAACAATAAGTAAATCCCCACCTAGGCAAGGCCCAGGTATGTACATAGAAAAGGCTCCAGGTAAGTTGTCAAGGCCCCATGGAGTTAGGTATGTAGGTAGGCAGACAAAGCCTCAGATACGTAGTTAGGCAGTCATGTAGGTAGGGGCTTCAGTTAGGTGGGCAGAGCCCTAGGTCGATAGGTAAACAGGCAAGGCCCCAGGAAGGTAGATAGGCAGTAGATAGGCCCAAGCTATGTAAGTAGGCCCAAGGTATGTAGATAGCTATGCCACAGTTAGTTAGGTAGATAGGCCCCAAGTAGGTAGGCAACAGATAGGCTCCAGTTAGGTATGTAGATAGGCCACAAGTAGGAAGGCAGTAGGTCGGCCTCAGTTAGATAGAAACGCCCCAGATAGGTAGGCCCTAGTTAGGTCGGTAGATAGGCCCAAGGTAGGTGGTTAGACCCCAGTCAGGTAGGTAAATAGACAGCAGTCATGCAGGTAGGCCCCAGTTAGATAGGTACATAGGTCCCAGGTAGGTTGCTAGGTAGCCCCCAGGAAGATCAGTAGGTAAAGCCCCATTAAAAAATACATAAACTCACCTCTCACCACCCTACCCACAAGTGGCAGGCTAGTTTCTCCTAGTGAAGTCTGGTGCAGTCGGTGTGACAACATGACGTTATTGCTCCGTCTGCGTCATGACATACAGCCGACGTCAACCTACTAGTTTGAGGAGTGGGGCATGGCATCAGTGCTTCTCTGCTGCACTACGTTCTTTGACTGTTTGCGTATCCCCAGCATGCTCGGAACAGAGGGTCCAGGCATTCTTAGGCATGATGCACAAACCGGCTGTGCCCCCTGTGGTGACAGGTCCTGTAGCAGCCACAATAGCGGCAGTTACACCACTGATGTAATATTTCCCATACCTTTGCTGCTTTGTATTCGTGACATTTTTAACATAAGGGCATACAGTTTATGTTTACATATAAAGATAAATGTGCATTGCTCTAGTTTCAAGAACACTTAATATAAGCTTATTTAGTGACCTTAGTGACCTGAGTTGGTATTTGTACATTCAGCTATGCAAAGCTGCGGCTACTGACTATATTTGGTTTATAGATGATTGATAAATTAATTGTTGAGTAAATCAAAGATTACATTTGTCCAATAAATTGAAATGCTATTCAAATGTAAACACGTGTTCAGTTAAAAAAGAGTTTAGAAACATCTGGTCTGTCTATAAGCTAGTCTATTGCAGGGCACTGTTTAGAATTATCAAACACAGCAAGTTTTTGCCTTCTATGTTTTATGTGATATGATAGCAACAACAATAAACTAATGTTATCTAATAGAAGCTCAAATGCTGTGATATATATTCATGTGGAGAATCACGAAAGAGAAAAATTCAAACATTCTTGATGCTCTTTTCAGTGTTATATTTGACACCATCCAAATTGATTGGTTGATTTTTATGATATGTCTGCAATATTGTCAATTGCTAGTGAATATGTTCATAAGTAAAAATGCTTTGGTGCACCATAGAGCAGTAGCTGCTATGTGCCTTATGTTGCTCCCGACCCACTGCTTAGGGGGCAGCAATTTAGGATATCAGAGATGTCTCATTAACCAGAAATAGGGCTCAGAACATGAAAGTAGTTCTCCATGTAGATATATATTCTACTTAAAGTAATGTCTAGTTTACGCCCATTTTAAATAGCTAATTAAGAACTCAGAATTAATAAAGCGAAGTATGGCTTTTACTTATTGCTAGAACAGAGAGCGGCAGCAAAGGGTTTATGGTTTCAATATCTAGAGTAAAATGTTAAATATTTCCCTACGTTGCCATTACAGAGGAATAGAACACTTACCGTTGGGCTCCACCGCAAGTTTCTGCTGATGAAGTAAGGGTTCAAGTATCATTTTGTTTGATTAGACTCTTTTCACATATCGTTTACTGGTGCATAAATTATATACGGTATACTGTATATAATAGAGCCCCTTTATCCAGAGGATGTCAAAAGGGTGTCAAATTGACCTCTATTTAAATCATATACAGTGGGAATTACAGTTGCTTTATGTATGAAATGGTGCAGTCTGCTAGCATTGCTTAAATCTGTCTCTGTCTCAGTTCAAGACCAGATCAACTAATTTTGTGAAAAAATGAAGGTACAGTATGTCCCAAATCCAATTTTTTTCTGACTCTAGTCATAAATCTAGCTATAACCCTGACTTTAAACTATAACCCCAACTTTAAACTATAACCCCAACCCTAAGTTGAGGTTAAAGTTCAAACTAAGTAATTTTAGGGAAATACTGCATTTTTACATGCTCCTTTTCTAGAAGCCCCAGTACCCTTGTAAAGGCAGTTTTACACACAGAGTTTTTGGGAAACACCTACTGCAGTTTTGACTGTGTTGAACATGGTAAACTTTGGTAAACCCAAGCACCAGATTAAGTTAATCAGTTCGCTCTATAATGATCAAAAAGCTACATTGTGGACCAGGTAAGGAAATACAGAAGGGTTCTACATCAAAAAGGGTGTAAGAAAAGGATGAATCCTCTCTTTTCTTTTCAACGTCTATGATTCAAGTGTTGGAGTTAAAAAAGGTGAAGAAACCACAGGTGTTCTGAGATATTTAGATCATTCAAGCCTACTGGCAGAAAGTGATAAGGACCGGGAGAAGGTGATAATAAAGTGAAAGAAAGAAGTGAAAAAATGAGACTACCCCCCAAAAAAAAAAAAAAGATATAGGACAATAAAGAAATAGAGGTGGTTGAAAGCTGCATTTTTCTTGGCTCCTTTTTTGATCACAGTGTTTTGATAGCAGAGATGCAGCATCAATTAGCACTGGGATGTGCAGCCATGGAGAGCATGGACCAAATGTGTAAGTGTAATAATGTCTGCATCACCAACAAACACTTATCACTGCCACTGTGTTCACAACATGTGGATGCTCATGAAAGAAGATGGAAGAAACATTGAAGCTTTTGACCTACAGAAGACTTCGATGAATCAAATGGACAGCTGGGATTACCAGCAAATATGTTCTTTATTGTATAACCCAAAACTGTCCCTGGAAGGAAAGATTGAAAGAAATTGGTCTATTTTGCTCAATAATGAGGGCGATTTCACTAGAAAAAGATGGTTAATAGTAATAGATAACACGGGAAACGCCCATTGGTTGGAAATCATCAGGAATGACATGGGAATGAACATCAAGCAATTGAAAGAAGCTATGGTAAATAGTTATGCATGGCCTACTGAGTATCCAAGAGTTGGACATCACATAATATAGAGAAGAAGAACTGCAATTTTTGGACCCATAACTAGGAATGGATACAAAAGTAATGAAAAATATAAAGGACGGACGAGGGCTATGGTCACAAAATGTTTCCTTTGTGTATATTTTAAGATAGAATTGTCACGGTTCCCACCACGGTCCCTGCTATGGACTTTCGGAGTGCCCATGGCTCCCATGACCCGGCCGCTGCTGCAGCGTTCTCTAGTGGCGCTTGTCACTTACCTTTCCCGGCTCCTGTCTGTCCTGCAGCAGTTCCTGCTGGCAGGTTCGAGTTTCCATTGCTTCCTCCAGCTCCCTGGTGTCCTGTGCACACACGTGCTCTCTCTAGGGGCATGTGCGCGGCACTGCACTGCATTTAAAGAGGCAATGTTCCTATGTCCAGCCCAGTGACGTGTGACCTCTGGCTTCTTAAGGAACTTCCTTCCCTAGCTTTGTTGTCAATTCCTTGGTGTTCTTCCTTAGAGCTAGACCTTTGTTTGCTGAAGCTCCTGCTGAGTTAACCCCCTGGTTTCCAGTGTTCCTGTGAACTTCTGCATTTAACCCTAAGCTGTCCAGTGACAGTAGGAATTGACCATAAAATTTGGATCCCACCGGAGTGACTCTATCTGACCTAGTAGCTGTTATCAACCATCATGGCACTCACCTGGACCAGCTCTTTCAGAAACTACAATTACCGCACGTCTGCACTGGCATCTACGCCAGCTCCGCTACCTGCTGTAGTTCCACCTCCTGTAGCCGTGTCCAGTCCCAGAAAAATTTTTGAACAACCTGGGCGCAATACCTCCACGGCATCTGCTCTGCTACATTCCTGTCAAGGCGAATCTACTGTGGACCAGTATGCCACCCAGTCTCGCACCCTGGCTTCTGAACTTACTTGGAACAACGAGGCCCTTGTTGCAGCCTTCTGGGGGGGGCCTCACTGGGCATATCAAGGATGAACTGGCAGTTCATGACCTACCAATTAACCTGGACAACCTCATTGCTCTGGCTACCAAGATCGACATACGTTTTGCTGAAAGAGAGCTAGAGCTTCACCAGCAGCCAACGCCCTTCCGTCCTCGGAAGCCTTCGCCTCACCTTGTACCTGCACCTCCAAGTCTACCTCACCAGGCACCTGCATTTCTTCAAGATGTTCCTATGGAGGTGAATCATGCTCATCTAAGCCTGGAGGAACGCACTCGCCGGTGCAGTCTGAACCTGTGTCTATACTATGGCAGTCCCAAGCACTACCTGAAAAACTGCCCAGTCCGCTCTGCTGCACCCCGGAAACCTCAGTGCCATGGTGTTCTGGGTGAAGTGATCCTGAATAAAGATGCCTCTGATCCCCGTCTGACCACCACGGTCACTCTCTGTTATGATTCCAGTACTAAAATTAAAGTTCCTGCCTTGTTCGACTCTGGTTCTTCTGAGAACTTTATCCACCTGTCTCTGCTTGACAAGTATTGCCTGCCTGGATTCCCTGCCTGTCTCCTGTCTGGATAAACTGCTGTGTTTCTCCTCCATTAACGGGAAGATCCTGAAAGAACTAGTGAGATGCCGTACCAAGCCTCTGTCTCTGCAAATTAGTAGTTTCCACCAAGAGGACATCTCGTTCTACGTTTTGTCTAATACGTCTGCTTCAGTCCTGCTTGGCCTTCCGTGGTTCCAGCGTCACAGTCCATCTTTAGATTGGAAAACGGGTGAAGTTGTCCAATGGGGCAAGCTATGCCACTCATGCTGCCTCAAGCCTGCCCATCCAGTGCAATCCCAACCACCCGTTTCTCTGCCCGTTACTGCTGTTCTGCCTGTGGAGGAACCTCAAGTGCTAGAAGAGTCTCTGGTCTGTCATGACACCTCTGATTCCTACCCACCCTGCCCCCTGCCTACTGTTTCTGCTCCCCAGGTCCAAGAAGTTATCTGGGACTCTCTGGATACCTCCTCTGAAGACAGTTCCTGGGATACCGAGGAGGTGGTTTCCCCCTGGGTGTTTTGTGGGTAACCGACTAGCCCGGAGTGGAGGGCTTAAGGGGGAGTACTGTCAAGGTTCCCACCGCGGTCCCTGCTATGGACCATCGTCTTGCCCATGTCTCCCGTGACCTGGCCACTGCTGCGGCGTTCTCTAGTGTCCCTGGCGCATGTCTGTCATGCAGCAGACTTAGACTTAGACTTTGATCCTGCTGGCAGGTTGGAGTCTCCATTGCTTCCTCCAGCTCCCTGGCGTCAAATGTGCACACGTGTTCTCTCTAGGGGCACGCACCCGGCACTGCACTGCATTTTAAGAGGCAGTGTTCCTATGTCCAGCCCATTGACCTGTGATCTCTGGCTTCTTAAGGAACTTCCTTCTCTGGCTTTGTTGTCAGTTCCTTGGTGTTCTTCATTAGAGCTACACCTCTGTTTGCTAAAGCTCCTGCTGAGTTAACCCCCTGGTTTCCAGTGTTCCTATGAACTTCTGCATTTAACCATGTGCTGTCCAGCACACCCGTTTCTCTGCTGTTTCCTAATGTACTGTTCTCCGGTTACTGCCTGCTGATTCCTGCTGCTGAAACACCTCTGTTACCTGTCTTGGACCCTGTCACCTGACTACAGCTACACCATCGGTTTACCCGTCACCAGTGTCCAGCTATCCAGTCCTGCACTTCGGCTACCTACCGCGTGTGTTACCATCTGTACCTGCAGTGGGCCTAAAGGATCCACCATTCCCGGACATTTCTAGCCATCCCGGTTAGAAAACGTGACAGGAATTAACATGTATTCTGCATTAAAATACACATACCAAGTCCGATGGATTTTAATGGGAAACATATGCCGTAATTCTTAGGTGTATATTTTTATGCAGCTGATTAGAGATACCTGTTGTGTAAAAAAGAAAATTGGTATATCACTTCTTTGATGTGTATTCCATACAGATTCTATTGAGTTCTGTGGCTCAAAAAACTGCGTCAAAAACTATAGTGATTTAAAAAAAAATGCTGCGTGCGGTGGAAGCCACAGTTAGTTACTTTTTGCACTTATTCTGTAGCCATTCATTTTTGACCAAAGTTTATGTAAGTTGCCATTAGCTGGTGTGAGTCCTACATACGTGCTATCTCTAAGACTACCCAGACCCTATATGATGATTTCATTAGAAACCACCAAACCCATTAAGACAAAGGGCGACATGTATGAATCTCGCCACGTCGGGGCGCACCTTTCCGACGGTTTTCCGGCGAAATCTGCGCCTGATGTATGTCAGCGCCGGGGCATGCTCATACATGCCATGTAAAGTCCGCCGCACCTCGCCAGTGTTTGAGGCGCAGTGCGGGTCTTAGGCGCAGTGCGGTGCTGCGCCTATGATTCGCTGCCCGAGGTAGTGCACTCATACATGCGGGGAAAAGTCCGCCGTGCCACGCCAGTGTGTGGGGCGCAGTGCGCAGACATGGGCGCAGTGCGGCGCTGCGCCTAAGTTTCGCCGTCCGAGGAGGTGCGCTCATACATGTGGGGAAAAGTTCCCTGCACCTCGCCAGTGTGTGGGGCACAGTGCGGGGATATGGGCGCAGTGCGGGGACATGGGCGCAGTGCGGGACTGCGCCTCACATGTATTCCGATTCGAGACAGGCTGGAAAACAGCGAGAAATCATTAAAGATGTCCGTGCAGAGTATGAATAAAAAAATCGCCTTTATAAAGGCGGAAAACATTCTCAGAAAAGAGCTCAAACATCAAAAATAAAAAATAATAATAAAAAAATCACTTTCCAATATCCTAATTCAAGAATTAGGATATTGGAAATTGCCGGGAAATACAGTAATTCAAATTCTGAAAGCTATTCTCATTGGTCGGCAGAAACCGGCCAATCAGAATAGGAGCGACAGTGAACCAATAAAACCTATGAAGAACTATTGAACAATCCGAAACCAAGGCGGGACAGTTCAAAATACAGTAAAAATGCAGAAAAGAGCTGATTGGTTGAACTAGCGGGGACTTGGCTATCCCAGCCAATCAGAACGCGAGCTACTTCTCCCATTGTAGTCTATGGAGAGATCGGCGCAATGAAATCTCGGCTCTCAGCGCCATGCGGCATGGAGTATGATTAAAAAAAAACATTTTTTTTTAGTTGTAAAATATTCGCTGAAAAAGAGCTCAAACATTCTATAAACATAAATCAATTCTATCCCGAACAACGCGTTTGTCGCCGAGAACGGCGCTACATAGGGAATTGCAATAGAAAGAATTTCCGGGAAATACAGTAATTCAAATTCGGTACGCTATTCTGATTGATCGGCATAAACCAGCCAATCAGAATAGGAGCGACAAAGACCCATTAAAACCTATGGAGAAGTTTTGACCAATCAGAATAGGAGCGACAAAGACCCATTATAAGCTATGGAGGAGAATTGACCAATCAGAATAGGAGCGACAAAGACCCATTATATCCTATGGAGAAGTTTTGACCAATCAAAATCAAAGGCGGGACAGTTCAAAATACAGTAAAAAGGCAGAAAAGAGCTGATTGGCTGAGCTAGCGAGGGCTTGGCTATCCCAGCCAATCAGAGCGCGAGCTACTTCTCCCATTGTAGTCTATGGAGAGATCGGCGCAATGCAATCTCGGCGCTCAGCGCCGTGCGGCATGGAGTATGAATAAAAAAATCATTTTTATTAAGTGTAAATCATTATAAATAAAAAGTGTATATATATAAAAAAGACGATCGCGCTCTGTTCGCTGTATAAGGTGCCAACTTAATCACAAGCAGTCCCCAAATAATCAAATTCCAAAATATGCAACCCCTATGCAAATAGTATAAAACAGTGTAAAACACACCTGTAATAGTGCAACCACTTCCCCAGAGATTCTCACTGGATGCTCACATCAGCCAGGAACCTCGCACTAATCCAGGTTTCTGTCCACTTAAATCTTCAGTTGGTGGATTTGTCAGAAATAATATATAAAAAACATACAAACAGTGTGGTGTGTTCACTGCTGATACGCTCCAGCTGGCAGCGTGCGGGATCCACACATACAGGCTAACAGACTAGAGTGATGTCACTAAGGCTGTAGCTAACGAAAGTCGAGCAGGCATACAAGACCTACGCGTTTCAGAGAATAACGATCTCCTTCATCAGGGTATAATGCCTGGCTTAGTCTGGGCCTTATATCTGTTCCACACCCTGTTTGTTACAGATGATGTTACTTAAAAGACAATCAAGAATACATTTCCCTAACCTTTAATATATTCTACCTCATAAAACAAAATAATAAATACAATAAATAATGCTGCAATGAAAAACAACAATATGCACATTAATGTGCAAAGGATTAAAACAATCACTGATTCCAGTGAAGATTTAAGTGGACAGAAACCTGGATTAGTGCGAGGTTCCTGGCTGATGTGAGCATCCAGTGAGAATCTCTGGGGAAGTGGTTGCACTATCACAGGTGTGTTTTACACTGTTTTATACCATTTGCATGGGGGTTGCATATTTTGGAATTTGATTATTTGGGGACTGCTTGTGATTAAGTTGGCACCTTATACAGCGAACAGAGCGCAATCGTCTTTTTTATATATATACACTTTTTATTTCTATCAGAGGATTGCAGCAGGAGATTTCCTCTGACGATCTTTGTGCAGCTTGTTCCCTGAAACACCTGGCGCTTGTATCTAAAGTAGTAGTTAGTAAATCATTATCAGATAAAGCGCTGAAACCTTCTATAAAAATAAAGCAGTTAAATCCCTAACAACGCGTTTGTCGCCGAGACCGGCGCTACATAAGGAATTGCAATATAGAGAATTGCCGGGAAATACAGTAATTCAAATTGTTTAAGCTATTCTGATTGGTCGGCATAGACCAGCCAATCAGAATAGGAGCGACAGGGACCCATTCTAACCTATGGAGAAATATTGACCAATCATATTCAAAGGTGGGACAGTTCAAAATACAGTAAAAAGGCAGAAACGAGCTGATTGGTTGAAGCGGCGGGGGCTCGTCCAGCTTAGCCAATCAGAGCGCGAGCTACATTCTCATAGAGTTCAATGGGAAAAGAAATGCAGAGCGAGCTCTGTTTGTGATTGGCTAAGTTAAAAGAGGCGCGGTTATTTGGACCAATGGGAGAGGGAGTGACGCTCCTATGTATTTTCGAATGCAATCTGAAATAAAACTGTACATGGCCGAAATCAAATGATAATACTGCCGAAGTTGTCCCGATGTGTATATAAAATGAATAATAATATGGGGGTAAATAAAAAAAAATATTAATTCAATAAAATCAGGTTTATTTCTTGATTTTCGTTAGAAAAGGATCAATAGTATTGGTGTAACGAAAATAAAGAAATAAACAGGATTTTATTGATTTAAATTTTTTTTTTTCTTTACCCCCATATTATTATTCATTTTATATACACATCAGGACAACTTCGGCAGAATTATCATTTGATTTCGGCCGGAGCATTTAGACCAATATAAACTAGGTCTGATTGTCGGAGCTGCCGAGCGCTGCAATGCGCCGCACTTTGCCGACTCGCGATCGTACATGCCTCGGAGTTTTCGAGCGCGCCGCGTCCCGCCCCGGAACACCTACACCGTGCCCACACCACGCCCATTGCCCGCCACTTCATGCGGGGCGCAGCTGAAAGTGGTGAACGCTGCGCCTAACACTGCATCCCTGTGTCCGACAGGGGGATTCAGGCCAGGAGGCGCAGGTTACGCCAAAAAACAGGCGAAAAGCCCGTTCATACATATCGCCCAAAGTGTCATGAATCACGCTGCAGCCACCACACTGGTGCCTGTTTGGAGGTCTACTAGTAGATTGTGATCTACTATTTGGGCACCATTGGCAAATATTTTTTTTTTTAAACAGCCTTGAGAAATATACCTACAGGGAGAAACAGTTGTAAAATATTCAGGTACTTACCTATTTAAATAATATATGTACACTACTAGATTTATTAGGGCCTACTGAATCAAGTCCGACCCACCCCCACAGCTATGAATGAGGCACTGAACAGAATTTTTACATACAATGCAGTTGTTCTGTATAGAAATAAGATAAATTTACCCTGGAATTAATTGATCTACATCGTGTTAAATTGAATAAATCATGTTGACAATGCAGTCTGTTCGGCAGGCACCAAGTTTAACCACTCATTCTGGGCTTAGTAGTCCAGTGGGCAGCCTTGTGCAATGATTGACAGTTATCTCTGAGTGCACACGTTAAGGGTAGGTTGTCATTTACTAAATAGTACTGCCCACGATTCCTACACCCAGAAATAGTAAAGATTTGTATGAATAATCTACTAGTTGTTATAAATTTTTTCCTACAAATATGTGTATCAATCTGCTTGACCTTGCCTGTTTAACAATTATTATATGATATACCAAATTGACTCAATCATGATGTATATGTAATAAATAATCGCCTTATCACATAAGTTCCATCATATAGAAGGTTATTTAAATATGTATTGAGCATTATATGCACAATGCACAATAAGATAAGTATGTTACATAACCATTTTTTCACAGTCCACAAATAAATAAATAATACAGATAAAATATTAAATGGCTATATACAAATCAGAAAATGTTTATTTATCCAAACAGTGTAAGTGCATAATGCTTATTAATAATGATTATGCACAATATGACAATTATATTCAACCCTAAAAAAATATCACATTTATCATTACAAACTTAAAACGTGTGAACATAATTAATGAATATATATCTCTAGCGTAAAGGGGTTTTGACACGGTCTCATTTCATACCTTCTGCATCCAGCTCTTCAGCTCTGTGTGCTCAAATGATGGTGTGTGATTTGTTTGAATTGCATATCATGTGACCCAGCAGGATGACATCACCAGGCCTTTCCTCTCTTTAGTCAAAGAAAGGTCTGTTTATTTAAAGCATTGTGAGTAGCTGAGAGGTAAAGTTTTTGCCGCCAGGCACAAGAGTCAAATCCCTGCAGGAACCAAACCTGTGTTTTTTTTTTTTTTTTCATTGCACATACCTCATTGAGGTTTCTTTTTTATTTATTTGCACTGTTTGACTAATTGCTAAGGAGTACAGAGGACGGGAGTAGAAGGACAGCACCTGGGGTTTGAACACTCAGTAGCTGCCTGAGAGGAGAAGTGGTGTCTGAGCATGTCTGACTAGGACTGAGGAGCTCTCAGCCCTGGTCGTATCCACTGGAGATGAGTTGTAAACAATGGATCACTAAAGGAGCAGCTAAAACAAAAAGGGTGCAGCATTTTTTAATAATAATGAATAGTGAAAATGTTTGTTATTCCATTTACAAGCTTCCCACGTCAATTTTACTAACATCCACTCCCCCCGACATGTTATGTTTGCACTTCTTCATTAAGCTTGTTTGGTTTAGTTAGGTTGAATTATTGTGACAAATTAAGTGGAGCAGAGTCTATATTTATACTCACAAGGACAAAATTGTTGATAACCTTCTGTTAAATAAAGAAAAACCCACAATGGTCACTGAACTAATCTCAAACTGATAAAAGTAAAAATAGGTTTACATTTACTGAAAATCAACTAATAAAAATCAGACATTATGTTTGAATTCAATGAAAAATAAAAAATAAACTAATGGAATTGGCCTCGACAAAAATAATAGCACTCCTAGAAAAGATTAAAAATAATTTGACCATAGGGACATGTTAAACTGAAGTTTGTCCTGTAATTAGCACCACAGGAGTCTTTACATTTGTAATCAGTCATTCTGCCTATTGAAAGAGTAAAAAGTAGTCACTGTGCTGGTTAGTCTCATGGTCTGTACCACACTAAGATAAAGAGAGCGTTATCTCAAGATATTAAAAAGAAAATTGATAGACAAACATGTTAAAGGTAAAGGCAAATAGACCATATCCAAAACACTTTATCTTACTACAGGTGCACATATTAGTTAAACATTTAAGGTCTATGTAACCAAATAACCCAGGACATTAATGTCAGTATGTACCATCTGTCGCTGTCTTTGCCAAAGTGGACTTAATAGAAGACCAAGAAGGAAACCACTGTTGGAAGCAAATCATAAAAAAATTAGACTTGAATTTACTAAAATACATATTGACAAGCCACAAAGCTTCTGTTATTTGACCACAGTAGACAAAATTGGAGTTTTTTGACAAGTCCCATCAAATCTTTGTTCATAGATACAAAAATGAAGTATACAAAGAAAATGACATTGTACCTACTAGGAAACATGAGGAGGCTCAATTATGTTTGTAGCTGCTTTGCTGTATCTGGCACAGGGTGTCTAGTGCAGGTGACAATGAAATCTCAAGACTATCAAGACATTTTAGAGCGAAATTTTCTGCACAGTGTCAGAAAGCTTTGTCTCATTTGTAGGTAATGAGTCCTCCAACCAGGATAATGACAAAAAAAAAACACCGTTTAAAACATCCAAGAATGGCTAAGGGCAAAGCTTTGAACTGTTCTGAAGTGGTTGCTTTGAACCCTGATCTAAATCCTATTGAACATCTTGGGAAGATGCTGAAGCATGTAGTCTGGAGAAGGCACCATTCAAACCTGAGACAGCTGGAACAATTTGATCATGAGGAGTGGGCCAAAATTTCTGTGAACAAGTGCAGAAGTCTCATTGAGAGTTACAGAAGTTGTTTGCTTCCAATGATTGCCTCAAAAGGTTGTGCAACATAATATTAAGTTAAGAGTACCATCATTTTTTTCCAAGCCAGCTTCATTAGTTTATTTTTAAAATTTTAAAAGCAATGTCTGATCTTCATTAGTTGATTTTAGTAAATGTAAATTTATTATTACTTTTGTCAATTTCAAGTTATTTTAATGACTATTGTGGAGTTTTCTTTCTTTAACCCATTAAGAATGCAGCCAATTTTGACATTTCTGACAGAGCCCAAATTTTGAAAACTGACATATGCACTTTATGTGGGAATAAATTTTTGATACGTTTACCTATCCGTGTGATTCAGATATTGTTTTCTCATGACATGTGCTTTAACTCATTCAGGACACAGCTAGTTTTTCAAATCTAATTCACATTTTTCAAATCTGATATACCAATCCATTGTGGTTTAGGTTAGTAGTACATTTTGATCCACATAAAGCATGTTTATTTGTGACAAAATATCAAAATGTTGTTAAAATTTGGAAAAATTAGCAATTTTCAAAGATCAGAAAATTCTCTATGTAAGACAGTTATACCACATACAATTGTCTATAATTAGCATCTACCATATGTCTACTGTATGTTGGCATCATTTTTAAATGTCATTGAATTTTTTTTTTTACAACAGTAGGAGGCCTATAAAATTTTTCAGAAAATTTGCAACACAGATTCTTTTAGGGACCCGTCCTGTTCTGAAATGGCTTTGAGGGGCACCCATAAATGACTCTATCTAAGAAACCACACTCCTAAAACAGTTATTAAGTTTGATAAACCAATGGGGGTTTCACAGAAATTAAGGCAAAATGGAGGTGAAATTTAAAAATTTAACTTTTGCTGGAAATTTTCACGCTGTCAGGTCATGAGCTACCCAATTACCATGATACCTGCTCTTCGTTCCCGGGGGCCAAGAAACCTACCATCAGGATCTGACCCGGGGGGATTTTTGGCAGATTCCTTGACCCGTGAGGCAAGGGAACGTCTGCCTTTTCCCCCCCATTGGGACTGTACGAGTCCCCCGTCATGCCGTTCGGCATGAAGAATGCCCCTGCCCTTTTGCGATGGTCACACGCGTTTAAAAGAACTTAAAGGGGTCCCGGGCTGGACCGGTCCCCCTAGCCGTTTTTCCATCCCCACCTGGGAGGACCACCTCCGCCCCTGACGCGGTGTTGGGACGTACCCCAGGCAGGTTTCCCTCAACCCGGGAAAAAGTGCCAGCTGGGCATGATAGGTCCACTACACTGGGGCCCCGGGGGTAGGGGGGGGGGGCTTGAACCCAAGGGGGCCCGTAAAAGTGGTCCCATCGCTTTTCTGGCCCCCCCCCAGGCCAAAAAGCAGGTGATGTCCCTTTTTGGGCACCGCCGGGTTTACTATAGGAGGTTTTGTTCCATACATAGAGCTGGAAAAAGCCCCTGACAGACCCCCCCCCAAAAAGAAGGTTTTGCCCTCCGCAGCCCCGTTTTGAAAAATCGACGCGAGGCGGCCTTCCAAGGCCTCAAGGCCGCCTGTCCAGCCCCCCAGTACACAACCGCCGACCCCCCGCTTTTTTTAAGACAACCGAGCTAGTGATTTGGCCTCGTGCAGTGCTACCAGGTGGCACAACGGGACAGGAACATCCCGAAAAGTACCTGACCCGGAAGCTTTTTCCGGGGAAGTGGCCTATTCCCAGGGAAAAAGAACCCCCTGGCGTAGCTGCCCTTTAAGGGGCATTTCATTGTGGGGGGAAAGGAAACCACAACCCTCTGAGTGGTACACACGGTCTCCAAACCCAATGGGAGGTTGACGCGGACGTCGTTCCAGCTAACAATTGTCATTCTCCAGGAGGGGCCGAGACCACGGCAACGCCGATGGGGCCCCACAGGGAGAAGGGGCGGGTGGGCGGTGGTGGGGCACCGGGGATGGCTGCCCTAGCCCCCCAAAAGGGGGGGGTGTGAGGTAAAATTTTATTTTCCCTTAACCCCCCCAACGAAGTTCTCTCCCCCAACCTTATTAATCATAGATACAGCTCCCCAGCAAGGCAACCCAAATTTACATTGTAAATGCTCCCATAAGAATTGGGCACACAGGAACGGGGGGAACCTAAAAAGAACTCCCTTTTCCCTTTAAATTAGCATGAAACAAATCTGCTCCACTCCCAGCTTAAAAGACGCAATCAATCAACCCAGTCGGGGTCGTCTCCGATATTTATTCGATTTATGGGCCCACCATTTAAAACTGGTGCAGGGCAGTTCAATGCATAATAGGAATCCCAGCAAAACACACCCTTTTTCCCCAGGTTTCCGGGAACGGGGACGAGATATCCAAAACCGGCCCTTTTGGGGCCAAAAGATAGGCGGGGTTTCATATCCAGGCTTCGGTAGCTCGCGGGTTTGATGGTACCACGGCTGGGTTTCTGTGCCAACCCTCCCAGTTATACCCCTTTTTTTGGGGTTTGTATCAAAAAACTCCTGCCCTGATGGGGGATTCATAGCCCGTCCAGGGGTGTGTAGGGGCTGCCACGGGGGGCGCCCCCACAGTTTAATCCGAGCCAGGTTGGCTCTTCCGTTGATCCAGGAGGGGGGGCATAAAAGCATTTCCCGGGGCTCCATACACAGCAGCCGGCCCATAAGCCTCCCTTGAGCACAGAACCAAGCAAAAAAGGTAATTTGACCCATTTTAACTGCCCCCTGTCGTAATCCATAATTGTATGTGCACCCTGACTTTTACCCGATATATTATCTTTGAAAATTTTTACCTTCTATGTGCCCTTTAAAGGTAATTAAATCCTAAATTTAATCTGAGTTTGTCTGTCTTGACCCTCGCCACACGCCTAAACCTCGGGGCTTTATATGCTACCCCCAAAGGGGTTTGGTTTTCCCGCCCGTTTTTTAAATGGGAAGACCGGTCTTATAACAAAAAGAGGAACTGTTGGCAGCATTTAATTTTTTCCCGTGCCAGCTGGGCAGGGGTTTAAAAGTGGAACATATTTTTATCCATTATTTATACAGTCAAGGCCCAAAAGTTTTGAGAATGATACAAATGTTAATTTTTACAAAAATCTACTGCATCAGGTTTTTTTAAAGGGAATTTGCATAACTCCCCGAATGTTATAAAAAAGTGTTCAGCTTAACAGCAATTAAAATTTCAAAATCAATAGTTGCCTAGAAAAAGGAACTTTTTTCCCCCAAAACACATTTCAATTATTTCAGGCCTGCCTTAAAAAAAAACCACTAACATCGTTTCAGTGTTGTCCTTAACAAGGGTGGGGGTTGATGAGGACAGGGCTGGAGATCAATTGTCATATTAAGTAAGAATCACACCCTGGACACTTAAAAGAGGCGGTCTTGGCATCATTGTTTCTTTTTTAACCATGGTTTTTCTCTAAAGAAACACGTGAGTATCATTGACTGTAAAAAACGGCCTAACAGGGAAAGTATCGAGCTAGAAAGATTGCACCCAGTCAAAAATCTATCGCATCATCAAGGGAATTCAAGGGGAGAGGTTCCATTGTTTCCAAAAAGGTCCAGGGGGGCCCCAAAAAAGACAGCAAACACCGGCCGTTTTAAAAATGTTTCAGCTTTGGGAAAGGACTACCGCAGTGCAGAGCTTGCTCAGAATGGCAGCAGGAGGTGGAGTCATCTGCACGCACTGTGAGGCGGAACTATGGGGCAAGGCCTGGGTCAAGGAGGGGATCCAGGAAGCCCCTTTCTCCCAAAAAAACACAGGGACGACTGAAAACTCCAAAGGGACGGGGGTGGACTGCGGGCTGGGGGAAATCATTTTCTCTGAGAATCCCCTTTCCGAATGTTGGAAAAACTGGAAAACACTTGTTCGGGAAAGACAAGGGGAGCATACCACCCTTCTTGTTTCTGCCAACTGCAAAAACACCAAAAACCATTCATTGTGGGGTTTTTTTGCCAAGGGAAACGGCTCTCTAACATTGCCTAAAAACACATCCAAAGAATAAAGAATAGACCGAAAGTCCTCCAAAAGCAACTTTTTTCCCCCAACCCTCCAAAAGCATTTTTGGGGATCAACAATGCCTTTTTCCCGCATGATGGAGCACCTTGCCCTAAAGCAAGGGGATAACTAAATGGGTCGGGAACAAAACATAAGGTTTTGGGTCCAGGCCTGGGAAAAACCCCAGATCTTAATCCCATTTTGAACCCGTGGCAATCATCAAGAGATGGGTGGCAAACAAAAACCAAAATTTTGACAAAATGCAAGCATTGATTTTTGCAAGAATACTGCTATCATCAGGATTTGGTCCGAAGTTGTTGAGACATGCCAGGGGGAATTTCAGAGGTCCTAAAAAGAAAGGGGCAACACTGCAAAAATTTACTTGCGCATTAATCATTAAACTGTCAAAAAAAGCTTTTGTTAATCATAATATGATTGCACTTGTATTTCTGTATGTGATAAAAACATCTGACAAACACACATAAAAACCAAAGGGCAACAGATCATGTAAAAATATAATATTTGTGTCATTCTCAAAACTTTTGGCCATGACTGTAGTATGCAGTAGATGTTAGCAGGGAAATGTAACTAAACATTGATTCCCCCGATTCTTATGATTTTAGAGATACACCATATGAGGCCCTAGTACGTTATTTGTCTAAAAGAAGTTGTCTCACTACAAGGATTGCTTTTTATGTTAAAAATCTTGCAAAAACAAGTTACTTTGTAATACATGTCCATTAACCCCTTACCGACATTTGACATACCCATACAGCAAGGTCAGGTAGGGGTTCCCACAAATTGATATATGAGTATGTCATGGCGATCTTGCGAGCTCACAAGCCGAGTTTGCAAGATCGCGGCATGGAACCAGCGGTATATCACTGCTGGCATCCTGCCGCATCCCCCACGGCCAGAGTGAACTCCGGCCGCTGGTGATTAACCCTTCAATGTCGCAACCTATCATGGTCACGACATTGAAGCTGTAGGCAGCAGAAATGAGCTCCTGCTGCCTGCGATCGTAGCAGTGAGTGGCGCAGATGTGCTCAATCCACTCAGTCCACTCAGTCCACTTAGTCCACTCACCCGACAGCCTGGATGCTGAATGAAAGCATCCGGGTTGTCTGGTGACGTCACCATGCCCACAATGCAAAATCTGCAAAAAAAATGAAATTTTGAAATTTCACCTCTGCTTTAAATTCTGTGAAATATCTGGTGTAACACACTTCCTAAATGCTTTTTTGAATACTTTAAGGGGTATAGTTTCTTAGATGGGGTCATTTATGGGGGTATCTAACATACAGACCCCTCAAAGCCATGTCAGAACTGCACTGGTCCCTTAACAAATCTATTTTGCAAATTTTCTTGAAAATGTGAAAAATAACTACTAAATTTCTAAGCCCCTTAATGTGGTAAAAAAAAGAAAAAAAATTTTAAATTATGCCAACATACAGTGGCATGTGGTAGACGATAGTCATAAATTATTTTGAGTGGAATAACTATTTGCCTTACACGCAGAAATTTTTGAACTTTGAAAATTGCTAATTTTTCCAAATTTTCATGATATTTTGATATTTTTCACAAACAAACAAAATTTCTTACTAACTTAAAGCACAATGTGTCATGAGAAAATCTCTGAATCACTTGGATAGGTAAAAGTGTCAAAAAGTTATTCTCACATGAAGTGAAAACTGGAAAGAAATACCTTAGCACACCTTAGATAAACTGAAGAATAAATTATATTTATTTATTGAAAACTTCTTTTAGAAAACATATCTCCAAATGAGTGTTGCAAAGTGATACAAAAAATGCAGACTAATATGGAAAATTTTCGGCCTAATCGGCCTTCATCTGTCCAGTCTGAAATGAAAGATATGCATAAATAATAAACAAACAACATAACATATAGATAGGATAAATGAGAACAGAATAGATATCACAGAATGATGCCAAGAAATAAATAGAAGTCAATATTAAGATACATATATACAAAGGCAAAAAATAAAGAAAAAGAAGAAATGCAACAAAAGAACCAAAAAACAGAAACAAAAATAGAAAAGAATTGTATATACGGAGTTATAACATAGGGTAGTGTAACAGATAAAGTAAAAAATAAAATAAATAAAAAATAAAGCAAAAACATAAGTGAAGGAGATGAAAAACAAATTTTTTTTACAATAAAACATGAAAAGTGAAAAAAATGAAAAATGGATAAATAATCTTAAAGAAGAAGGTGATAGAAAACAAGCTGTAAATGAAATGGTACAAAGAAAAAGTATATAGAAAAAAGAAGTCATGAATATCATATATGGAAGAAATGGGGAAATTTATGTATAATAAGAAAAACAGAATACAAGAAAATACTGCTTAGAAATTAAAGTAAAGAATAAGAAGAGACCCATATAAAAAAAAGAGACCCATATAAAGAAAAACAGTGAAAAAGATGCAACCAGTATAGAATAATTACCTGGTAAGTGTCATGATGAGGCATAAGGAGCAGAAGATGCAGCAAGACCTCTGAACGCAGCTTAAATAAGTCGCGATGTGTTAGAGGAGTTCGGGCGCATCACAGAGCACCGGAGCGCATGTGCTGCGCATGCGCCGCATTCAACTTCCGCCCATCGTGGAACGCATGGTCCCGACGGCCGGAATTGAGTTAGCGATGTCGCACCGGAAATGACGGAACATGAAAGTGGTGTATGCTGCAATGTAAAGTGTACAGATCCACGAAGACACAGAAAAAGGAGATATGAAATAAAATATGTAGTAGAATATAAGATGAGTAGAAGTATAGAAATAAGTATAGGAATGGTACATAATGTACGAACAATATGTAATAAAATATAAAAGAAAAATATATCAAGAGAAAGGAGCCATATAAAGAAGGGACAATTAAGTAAGAAAATGAAAATATTAATCAGAAAAGAAATAATAAAAAATAGATAAAATATGCTTAAAAGGAAATAAGGGTAAGGAGAAAATGTAAAATAAAAAAATATAAAGCAAGGAATAGGAAGAAAGGCAGAAACACAAACTGGGAATTACCAGTCAATGAGTGTAAAATACAACATATGAAGGTCATTTGGCCTGAAAGAGAAATCACGAAACAAGCAATATTTAAGGGTAAACAGAACCGCAATATATATAGAAAGACAACAATAAAAAATGAAAAAATATGAAAATGTTCTTGAACAAACTGAAAAGGAAACAGAAATGAAAGGAGAACGTAAATACCTACATAAATACAACTATAAAAATATAAAAAATACAATAATAATGTGGTGCCTACAACCATTTACAATCAAATTCTCTATTAAGCCCATAGGGCTCGAGCGTCTGGAGTGTGTGGATCCAGTATGGCTCCCTTTTCTTAAGTAAAGCTATACGGTTACCCCCCCTCCTCTAGGGCGGTACCTGATCAATGATTTGAAACCGTAACTGGTATATCCGATGGTGGAAATTGTGAAAATGAGCCGAAATAGGTAAGAGTGTGTTCTGACACCTAATCGTGGACTTATGTTTAGAAAGTCATTCCTTCATATGTTGTGTGGTCTCGCCAACGTAGGCCAAAATACATGGACATTTGAGTAAATAGACAATGTAGTTTGAATCACATGTGAAAAAGCCTGGGATTTTAAAACGTTGGCCCGTATGAGGGTGTACAAAATATTCGCCCTTTGTAACCGATGAGCAATGAGAGCAATGTAAGCAGGGAAAGGTACCCCTTCTAGGTGTGGAAAGTGTAGTTTGAATGGAGCCTCTAGCTGATGAGCCTATATCAGCTCTCACTAAGGCATCACGTAAATTACGCTACCTTTTAAAGCACTGGAGTGGAGGTTGACCAAATTCTTTAATGTTAGGAAATGCTTGCTGTAACAGGGGCCAATGTTTCCTGACAATATTAGCTCAAAGGATGGTATTTCTGTACAAATGCCATACAAGGGGCTTTTTCTTTGGTTGAGTCAATATGTGGTTCATCTGTGTAGAAATTATTCCGGACTTGTGAGAGAAGGGTTGGAGGATAATCCCTCTCCACAAATCTAGTTTCTATTTCAGAAAATCGGGTTTGTCGGGTCACTGGATCATCCACTATCCTGTGAACCCTTGTCAGTTGAGATATAGGAAGAGTCTTTTTAGTTGCAGGTGGATGATTACTTGCATAATGCAATAGATTATTCTTGTCCATGGACTTCCTGAATAAATCAAAATGTAACTCTCCATTTTCATCTTTAAGGACAAGCGTGTCCAGAAATTGTATTTGGGAGTGATGCTGATTGAGAGTAAATTTGAGTTCCGGGTAAATCTGATTAATGTATTGGTGAAAATCCTTAAGGGTATTGGGGCTGCCTGTCCATATCAGAGTATGTCATCGATATATCTCAGCCATATTATGGCATGAAACTGAAACTGAAGACGGGGGGTAAAAACATGTTTTTCTTTCAAAATTAATATATATAATATATATATATATTTTAATATATATATATATATATATATATATATATATATATATTTTGGCATATGGTGGCGTCATGTTCGACCCCATTCCCGTACCTTGTATCTGAAAATAAATTCATCTTAAAACAAAAAAAAAGTTTTTTATAAAGTACAAGAGATAGTAACTCCATACAAAAAGGTATTGCCTGAGAATCTAGATGGGAAATTTTCAAGAAACTAACTGCTCTAAGTCCCTTATCATGAATGATAGATGTGTACAAGCTGCATACGTCAAATGTAACGAGAATATTTTGTGAAGGTATTGGTGAGATCACTTTGATTTTAGAGAGAAAGTCCACCGTATCTAAGACAAAAGAAGTGGTATTTTTAGCTAGGGGTGTTAAAAATTTTCTATTTACTATTGAGAGAGGCGATAGTAAAGAGTCCTTCGATGCTACGATAGGTATACCTGGAGGCTCCCTCGGATTTTTGTGTATCTTTGGGATTGTATAAAATACAGGTGTAATCGGATGATGATTGGTAAGGAAGGTAGCCATTTGATTATCGATAATTCCTAATTGTAGGTATTTTTGTATAGTAATCTGTATTTGAGAATTAATACTATTAGTAGGTTCTCCATCAAGAAGCTTGTATGTGTCGTTCTTAGAGAGTTGGAAATAAATCTCTGAGGCATAATACTGTTGATCCATCACAACCAGTGCTCCCCCTTTATCCGCTGGTTTGATAACTACATCTCTATTGTTCTTCAATGAAGCAATAGCTTTTCTCTCATCAGAAGAAATATTGGTTGCAAATCTTGCATTGCCCTTATCTACTTGATCAATAAATTGATGTATATCATGACTAACAAATGCAATGTATGTCTCAAGAGGATGGGAAGATCTAGGAGGATTAAACTGGCTCTTATGGCGAAGATTTAAATTAGATAACAAAAGGATCAGTTTTTTAACCTATATATGGGTGTAAACTGCTGTTTGGGCATGTGGCAGGGTGTACAAGGAAGGGAGCGTTATTTGGCTTTTGGAATGCAGATTTTGGTGGGTGCAATGTTGCATTTGCAAAGCCCCTAAAGTACCAGAACAGGGGAAACATCATAAAATCACTCAGTATTGGATTTAACACCCCTCAGGGATCTCATCTAGGAGTGTATTGTGCATTTTTGCCCCATAGGTTTTCCACAGTAATTTTAGCGTTAGGACGTGAAAATGAAAAGAAACAATTTTGCCATTGTTTTTCGGGGTTCATCTAAAACATTCGCCATGCAGTATAAATTACATGATAACTTTACTATGAGGTGTCACGGCGCTTGGCGCCACGGTTCGCCACGGCCGTCCCCCTGTGCTTACGGGGTCCGGCGCGGGTGCCGCGGCTGCCCGCAGCCGTTGTCCTTCTGCTTCTGGAAGAAACCCCCTACTCACCAGTCCGTCCTGTGTCCGGCTCTGACAGCCGCCGCGCACGTAACCGCTGCCTAAGCGCCGCGCGCGGAGCCTGGTCTGGATTTTTAAAGGGCCAGCGCGCCGTTAATTGTTATTACCCGGCCGCTGGTCCTATATAAGGTATACGCCCCCAGCACTCTCTGTTTTGGTGGTGGTTTCCGTGTGTTTAGAGTGTATTGGAGTTCTGTCTGATTTTCCCCTGTTAACCCGTCCACTTGCTTACGTTTCCTGACTTTTCCTGTTTGCCGCCTGCCCGTCTCTGACCAGAACCCCTGGGCCCCCTGCCCCGAAACCCCTGCCTGTCCCCGACTATGCCTCTGGATTACGTCTTTGTACCACGCTGTACCCCAGCCGCCATCGCAAGCAAGTCACGTCAGGGGTAACGACCTGGTAGCCTCACGCTGCAGCAAGTCCATCCCGCTTTGCGGCGGGCTCTGGTGAGTACCGGGGCTACTTAGACCCCCGTTCCCGGGCGTGGTTTTTGCATCACCGCTTGCTTTTCCCAGCGAATCCACCCCTGCTTACAGTCAAACGGCCCAGGGATTCCCCCAGGGTACCTCTGCCCGATCTCCGGGATGCACAGGCAGTTTGTCCACAACCCAAATGAATCGCCCATTAGGGCTTGATCAAAACCTTGGGGCCCGCACCTCCACTGGCCCCGCCGCCGCCCCTGTTTTCCTTGCCCCCGGTGTCCTTTGCTCACCTGCACCATTTCTGGACCCTCTCGCATCTCCCCGTCCCCCTCACGCTTGAGGGAGCCCCCAAAGAAATGCTGGGGTTCTCACCGTGCCCCTCCACCTCGAATTTTTGGGGCATAAATTCCCTACCGAGGGGCCCAAGGGGGCCCTTCATAATCACCCCTCTTGTTTGAAAAGCCTTGGGCTTGGGCCACGCCCCTTGGGATCAAGGGGATCCTCTGACACCGCCCTCCAAACCTTCCTTCGGGGGTTCCGCACGGCTTTGAGGAACCAGGTCGTACTTCTTCGGCAGTCGCAGGCTGCCTGGCTACGTGGGGCGACTCCATGGCGGTCGTATTTGGGCATTTTCGCACTCCGCTTCGGAGCTGGACGGGAATAACGAAGCGTTGGTGGGACATTTTGGAAAGGGCCCTCTGGGCAATCAAGGTGACTCGCCGCCGGATTACCGCTGCTTTGATACCTAACCCCTTTAGCCCCCGGGTGGATTTTCGTTGCCGAAAGGCAAAAGACCCGCCTTAAGGGGAAACCGTCTGTCCCGCCTTTTTCCCCCCCGTTTGCTCCCACGTTCCAGCGGTCACCTTTCCCTCCCCCGATGGCTCCGAAGAGGAACCAAAGGGGGGTCGAGAGAGCCCACCTGTCCCAGGGGAACGTTCACAGCTTTTGTCAAAAGCAGCTGTGTTTCTATTGTGGCTTCGGGCCCCATTTTATTGGGGACTGCCCGGGTGCCCCGGAAATTCCGCCTTGGGGCTCGTAGGAGAGGCGACCCTGGTGTCAGAACCCCTTTCCCCCCCGTCTGAAATGTGAAAATTTTGGGTGCTTCTCCGGACAGCACCTTTCGGGCCCCCGCCTTCTTGATTCAGGATCGGCGGGAAATTTCTAACCCACAACTGGTGACCAGGTTTCGTCTCCCTTGTTTCCATTCAGAAACCTATGTTGCCCCCTCGGTCAGTGGGAATCCCTTAAAGGACGCCATCCCTTCGGGTATGCCCCCCTTTTCTTGCAGAAAGTTGCAATTCTTTCCGCCTCGACCCTCCCGAAATTTTTTTGGGCCCCCCCAGGCTGCAGGCCCATCCCCCGCCTTGGTTTGGAGCACAGGTAAGTCATGCATTGGGGTTTCCCCGGGGCCTCACTTGCCTGTCTAAACCGCAACTCGCTCCTAGGTCGCCTCCCCCGAAGTCTGCCCAAGCCCCACCCTTTTCCCAGCCCTACGGGACCTTGCTGAGTCTTTTCGGAGAGACAGGCCCCAAACCCTTCCTCCCCACCGCCGTATCACTGTCCCATTTATCGTAACTGGTGTACTCCTCCCAGAGGTCGGGGTTTTACCCCCTCTCCTCCCGGAGACAAGGCATGTCAAGTACATCATGGAAACCTCCGTAAAGGCTTCATTCGAATCCCGTCTCGGCAGGGGCGGTTCTTCTTCGTGGGGAAAAAAAACGGGGCTCTCCGGGCCCGCCGACTATCGGGGGTTTAAAAAAAATTACCATAAAAAAAAGCTACCCCTGCCCCTTGATCCTGACTTTTCGACCCCCTGCGTGGCGCGAAAAATTTTCCAAACTGGATCACGCGGGGCCTACACTTAATCCGCATTAGGGAAGGGGATGAAAGGGGAAAGCCATTTTTAAAACGCGGGATGGCCATTCGGTACTTGGTTTTCCCCTTTTCCTGCAAAACCCCTGCAGATTTTAGAAAATTTGTCAATGAGTCTTTCGGGACCCACTCTACGTCTGGTTTTATTTTTTACTTGGGCATATTCTCATCTTCTCCCCAGATCTCGAGACTCATTGCCACCCGTCCCCCATCCACAGGGGACTCCGCAATCATCACTCTTTGCCAAAACCCCAAAAAGTGCCTCTTTGAAGTACCACTTTCCCCTTTCCTAGGGTACTCGTCTTGAAAGGGGCTCCGGTTTGATCCTTCTAAACTCTCCGCGTGTTACATTTTGGGCCCCACCGGGGGCCTTCAGGGCCCTTAAAAAGTTTTTTGGGATTTGCCAAATTTTTATAACAATTTATCCCACACTTTTCTACACTGTGGCTCCCCTTTGGCTTAATAAGAAAACGCCCAAACCCAAACCCCCGGCCCCCCCAACCCAAAAAAGCCTTCAACCGCTCAAAGCTGATTTGCATCGGGTCCGGCCTGCTCACCCCGACTCTAACCGCCCATTTTATTCGGAAAATGGTCTTCTTCAGTCGGGGCCGGCGCTGTCCTCCTGCAGGATCCTCCCCGGGAAAAATACATATTTTGTTTTTTTTTCTCCAAAACTTCTCTCCTGCCGAGAATAATTACCCTTGTGCCGCGAATTACTGGCCATAAAAATGGGTCTAGAAGGATGGCGTCACTGCTGGGGGGCTCCCACCCATTGACATCTTCAAGACCACAAGAACCTCCGTATCTTTAGTCGCTCCAAAGCCTGAACCCCCCAAGCCAGATGGGGATTTTCTTTTTCCCGTTTTTCTTCCTCTACATTTTTGGCCGGGCCCAGAAAAAGTCAAGATAGCTTGGGGTTTGAGCGAACGTTGGCTTTCGACTCGGGGGATGTCGGCCCCCACGATAAAGGGTTTTTTGATAGTCGATCACTCCAGACCATTAAAATCATGGGAGAGCAACAACACCTTCATTCTTACACCCAAACAGGATGGAGAAGCTGGAATTAACGGGCCACAACAGTCCAAATGGATACCTGCTACATCTTAGGGCACAACCATTAGGCTATAAACCACAGAAAAAAAGTCACACACCATTCACTATCCTGTCTTGTACCACAGCATGGACCCTTTAAAACCCTGCATCACCCACAAATTAAAAAGTGCCAGAAGGCAGTATTTTTGAACCATCATTTTACTTGAACGGGCCCATTGAATATCCCTGCCCCTGGAACGCAGCATGACCATAAAAACCTGCATGACCCACGATTAAAAAGTGCCGGAAGAAAGTAGTCTTTGAACCACCATTGTAGTTGAACTGGACATTGACAAACCCTGTCCTGGACCGCAGCATGACCCTTAAACCTGTCTGACCCACAGTTTAAAAAGTGCCGGAAAAAGGAGTCTTTCAACCACCATTTTAGTTGAACTGGACATTGACTATACCTGTCCTGGACCGTAGTATGACCATTAAACCTGTCTGACCCCCCGATTTAAAAAGTGCCGGAAAAAGGAGTCTTTCAACCACCATTTTAGTTTTTTACTGGACATTGACATACCTTGTCCTGGACCGTATTAATGACCATTAAACCTGTCTGACCCCCAGATTAAAAAGTGCCAAAAAAAGGGGATCTTTCACCACCATTTTAGTTGAACTGGACATTGACTATGCCTTTCTGGACCACAGCATGACCCCAAAAAACCCGCATGATCCATGCTGACGATGATGATGATAACATTTGTGGCCGTGACTGGGAGAACGAGGAGGTAAGACTGCTGGATGCAGGTTGCATTAACCACTGAAGGACAGATTGGCGACGCTGTTCGTTACTGAGATTTACAGGGCCCTGACCCAGCGATATGACAGGCCTGACGGTCCTGCAACTGACGATCCGCTGGCATGCTTGTTGTCGCCAGCACTGGAAGGAGCACCTTCTCTCGTACCTAACCTCCGTGTGCTACCCCCCCTCTTTGCTCGCTTACACACCTTGCATTTCGCTCCATGTTCAGAAATATAAAAAATTTGAGAAGGTATATGGAATAGTTTTGGTAAAGTCCTCTTATTAAAAGACGGCAAATCACAGCTATCTCAAATCCCTCTAATCAAAACAAAATTGCTGGATTCAAATTTAAACTGCAAGTGTCTCTATCAACAAATCTGGACTGGCAAAAAGTCAAAAAGCACGTATCTGTTATGTTTTCGTATAATACACGGTATTTTTTTACACCTTTCAATTCACCTGTGGTGACTATAGAATTGCTGTTTTAACCCCTTCACGACCCTGGGCGTATGAGTACGTCCCAGGGCCGCTAAGGGGCTTTGCAGGAGGATCGCGCCGCGACCCCCACGCACAGCCGCCGGGTGTTAGCGGCGATTTGCTGCTAACACCCGCAGTAACAGCGCCGGCGGGTGGCTCGCCCGCTGGCGCTGTTTTACCCATCAGGCGCCGCGGCAAAGATTGCCACGGCGTCTGAATTAACGCCGAGTCGGTGCCGCGCACCGATCGGTGCGGTTGATCGCATAAGCGCAGCTATGCTGCGCCGATCCGATCACCGGGCATTGTGGTGGGGAGCTTTGTGAAGGCTCCCGTCACTTACCCTGGCCGTTTGCCCCACTTTCCGTCCGCAGACAGGAAGTGGGGAAACCGCCATCTTTTACACCCTAATGCATTGCCTATGCAATGCATTAGGTTGTATTAACAATCGCCCCCACCTAGTGGTCAAGTACCACAGGTGGCCTCAATGTTACAGAAAAAAAAAAAAAAATTTTTTAAAGTACAAAAAAAAAGTTTTAAAAATTTTAAAATCCCCCCTTTCCCAAAAAAAAAAAATTAAAAAAAATAAAAAAAAATTTAACTTTTTGGTATCCCCGGTCCGAAAAAGTAATCTAAAAAAATAAAATCTTTTATCCCGTACGCTGAACCCGTAAAGAAAAAAAATTCCAAACCCCAAAAATTGCTTTTTTTTGGTCTTTTTTACTCACTCAAAAAATGGAAAAAAAATGATCAAAAAAGTCACATGATTCCAAACTGCAGCGATAAAAAGTACACTTCACCCACAAAAAATCCCCACCTCACTGACTCCGTAGGTTTTTAGTAAAAAAAAATTTTGGGTCGCACAAAATGGCCCCAGGGCTCAAATTTCAAAAAATGAAATGTTTGGATTTTTTACGGTCCAAAACAAACGGAAACCCTCTTTTGGTATTGCCGGATGCGTAAAAACAAAAGAATACAGAAACACTTTAATTTACGAAGATGAACGCCGTAAAGAAAAACCCCCCGCAAACATGGCGAAAAACTTTTTTTTTTCAAAATTGTCCCCCTTGGAATTTTTTTTTTCGGTTTTTTCCCCTAATCTATAGTATAGTGAAAAAACACCATTAGAAAGTACATCTTTTCCCGCAAAATAAAACCCCATGGTCTATATAGGTGGAAAAAAAAAGAAGAGGCTTTCAGAAGGCGAGGGGGGAAAAACAACGTATCACCCAAAAAAAAAAGCCGGTCCTTAAGGGGTTAAAATTTTCGTGCAACTGCTCAAAAACAAAACTGTAGGGGCCAAAGTAAAAAAAAAAACTAAACTGAAAAGTTTCGGGTAAAAAAAGGTATTTTTGAACCATCAATTCCCAGTGGTAATACACAATTCTGGATTTAAATTTAACTGCAAGGTGGCTCTATCAACAAATCGGGGGGCAAAAATGCAAAAAAAACGATCTGTAATATATTCGGGTAATACAAGGTATTTTTGGCACCTATGAATTCCCTGTGTGACACAAAAATTTCGTATTCAAATTTAACTGCAAAGTAGATCATCAAAAAAGCTGGCCTGGCCCCCAAGTGAAAAAACACGTATCTGAAATGTATTAGGGTAATAAAAAAGTATTTTTGGGACCCTTTTAAATTTACCCGTGGTTACTACAAAAATTCAGTATTCCCCGGCAAGGGGCCTCAATGAACAAAGCTGTAGCGCCAAATAAAAAAACACGTATCTAAATTTATTCGGATATTACAAGGGATTTTTTCACTACAACCTGTGCTGATTTTCTGGGTTTTTAATTTTTAAATCAAGGGGT
>JAODAL010035507.1:0-42860 GCA_025379985.1 Phyllomedusa bahiana | reverse complement strand
TTACGTAGATCTGCGTCAATGAACAATGCTGGGTGCGAAAAAGTCAAAAACACGTAACTTATTTTTTGGGTTTATAATAAAGGGTATTTTTTTGCACCTTTCAATTCACCTGTGGTGAATATAGAATTGCCTGTTTTAAGATTTAGGGTGGATGCTGCGTCAATGAACAATGCTGGGTGCGCAAAAGTCAAAAAACACGTAACGTGATGTTTTCGTACGATACACGGTATTTTTGGCAACAAACAACCTGTGCTGACTACAAGATTGCTGGATTGTAATTTAACTGCAAGGTGGATATATCAATAGTCACAGGTGTAATGGGTAAAATTGAAAATGAACCCCTATCTGAAATGTTACTGATAATAAAAAGTGGAGTTTTGCAGCTAACAAAGAGACCTGCAGTTACTAGAAATAATGTGTATCCAATTATAATTTTCAGGCTGCCCAATATCCAGGAAATATTTCAATAGCAAACTGTTAATAATAAAAAGATATTCCACTACAATGTCCTTACACTATGTCTTGGTGAACTTTATCCATTTGTTCTTTATAGTAGAGTTTGTCTGTGTTCGCCCCCGCGGGCCACCCCCCCCCCCCGCTCCCCAACCGCCGTGAATTTTACAGCGGTAGATGCTGCCTTTAAAATTCTCTAGCTAACCCTACATAAAATCTTCAAATCTCTAATCTAACTAAATTGGAAGGATCACAGCTAATAGTAGAGGTTTTCTCTGTGCAAAAATAGACTAATTTCGCTGAGTGTTTGGCCAACAGGAAAGAGCGCAGGTCCTATCCCTATGAAAACGCTGAGAGACACTGAGGCTGAAACAGGAAACGCTGTTTCTATGTAAAAACGAGGTCATGTGATTTTTCCAGCCAATCGCAACCAACACATCCCAGTCATGACGTCGCAAAACAACCACTCACCCTGCTCTATTCTGTAATTCTGATTTGCTGGCCGCCAAAATTACAGGAAGTGCCGAAAAAGGCGCAAGGTTAATAGATGATGCTCAGATTTTAACCTTAATTATCGCATGGTCTGGCAATTTTGATCACCGTAAATACCTTGCCGATTTCAACTTTATCGATAAAAATCGCTCAACACTAATGATAATCCATTCCAAAAAATAATTATCCCGATTTTTGATTTTTCTAAATCCTATCCAGATATATAAAACGGCCACAGACATTTCTCTGAAAAGTGCATGAATTCACAATCACATTACAGATTTGGAGTGCAACTCATTACTAAACTATTTAAAAAGGAAGAACCCTGATTAGTGTTGATAGAACCATTCGACAAAAGTTAACTTTGAGTCGAACTTCACGATTTTTTAGAACTCGAGCTGAACCAAACATTCTACTGTTTGTTCGAGTAAATGTTCGCATCGACATCGCATTCAACACGCTATTTTAATAGTTTTCATGTCTGAAAATTGCCGTTGCCGCGGCAGTTTTTAGGCGCAATAAATCAGTGTAAAGTGTGGCTGAAAGTACGATGCTCTCAAAGATCTGGTATCAGGCATACCTTGCATAGTAAACATAATGCACCTAAAAAGGCGAATTGCGCCTAATATCACAGCACATAGCATATCATTGGTAGTGTATGTAATTCGCTTATCGAGGCGCATTGTGAAATCGCGGCACATAGCATATCATTGGTAGTGTATGGTATGCGCCTATCCAGGCGCATTGCACAACGGAGGCACATAACATATCATTACTAGTTTATGTAATGCACCTCGATAGGCGTATTGTGTTATGAAGGCACACAGCGTATCATTTTTAGGCACATTACAATGTGTCGTGCCCGGCGTATAATGCGGCTAGTTTTGGAGTACTGTTATGGATGGTGATTACAGCTTCTCATCGCTGTATAGGTATAAAAATTAACACAAACTTCTTCTCCTATTGACTTTAATGGGGTTCAAAGTTCGACTCGAACATTTTACTGTTCGCTCATCACTAACCCTGATGTTAGGGGTTCGTGACTAGAGATTCATGAACACCATAGAGGTCCATGGAAAGATTTAAGGGGGTTTGTGAGCTGAAATAGAAAAAAAAACAACCTATCACATATTTTCTTTGACCCTCATTAATGAATGTATACAATAGATTACAGTAGTACTCATTTCATATCACATTAGAGTTGTTGCATACCTTGAAAAATCACTAGGTAATCGATCTCCTGGAACTCACCCTGAGAGTTCAGATTACAGTGGCACATAGCAGAAGGGAAGGGCAGAAAAAGATAATGAAAGTAAGGGACTACCGTCCCCCTCATCTATTCACATGCACAATTTTAGACTTAAAAAGGGGCGGAAGAATGAACATGTTCTAAGTTTTTTGTTACGCTGTAGGTGTAAAAAATGTTTGGCAGAAAATCCGTGCAGTGTGAACTACTGCATGGATTTTGTATTTAAGTAAATGTAAAAGGTTGACAGTCGGTTTACAGACTGTTTTGAAACCCGAAAACTGTCTGTAAATCGGACTGAAAACCCATGCCGTGGGGACGGGCCCTAAAGGTATGTTCACATAACATCTTTTATATGTTTTTGCAATACGTAAAATGTATTGCGTTAACCACATCCAAAAATGTACCACAAAGTGTGGTATATTTTTGGATACGGTTTATGGACTGCAAAAAAGTACCCTATTGTTTCTATGGGGTTGTCAATGCATAAAACGGATAAAGAATTAACATGTCAATTCTTTAGATGCATCCGTTTTACTCAATGCAAAAACATATGTAAAATACGTATCGTCTAAACGACAACATATATTTTAAACTGAAATCAATGTAATCCCACTTGAACACTGTTAAATACATTTTGTGGTCCGTTTTTCGGTATGTAAAACTTACCCAAAAACATATTTAACAAACCCCATGTGAACATATCCTAAGGAGCAATGTACAGTGGGTTGCAGAAGTATTCATTACCCTTGAGCTGTTCCTTATTTTTAAACATTACAGCCACAAATTTAAATGTGTTTTATTGATATATAGTGGGGAAAATAAGTATTTGATACACTGATGATCTTGTAAGTTTTTCCACTTACAAAGTATGGAGAGGTCTGTAATTTTTATTGTAGGTGCACTTGAACTGTGAGATACATAATCTAAAAAAAAAATCATAAAATCACATTGTATGATTTTTAAATAATAAATTAGCATTTAATTGCATGAAATAAGTATTAGATATAATAGAAACTTAACTTAAAAATTGGTACGGAAACCTTTGTTTTCAATTACAGAGGTCAGATGTCTATGTAGTTCTTGACCAAGTTTGCACACACTGCAGCATAGATTTTGATCCACTCCTCTATATGGATTGTAAGACCTCACTCACTTTTGGCCGCCATCTTGGACAGTCTCAGGAGGTCTTTAGCTCTCAGATCACAGCTCTTGTAAGGGTTGGCACACTAACACCAGGCTTCTGTTTTAAACTGGCCTTAGACAGCTTTATTCAGGGAAAACATACAGGATCCAACATGTTGTCTACTCGCACTAAAAGCTAACCCAGAACAGCAAACTAACTATACACGGCTGCCAACCCCTTACTGTGGCTGACAAGATATATGGCTGGCTCTTACCCCACCATGGCCAGGTAACCTTGGTGGTATGTTGCTTGCAGGTATCCTGCTCTGCTCCACCTAGTGACAGAAACCTTTGACCGCCTAAGGTCGCTCTGTCACAGGATCTTCTCCAAATCTTCCAGCTTTCAGGGCTGTTGCTGACCTACATTGAGTTTCCGTATCCCACAAAGTGAGATCTTGCAATGCTCCCCAGACCAAGAAAGAGTTAAAATCATCTTGGGTTTCTTCCATTTTCTAATAATTGCACCAACAGTTGCTGCCTTCTCTCCAAGCTGCTTTCTTATTGTCCTATAGCTCATTCCAGCCTTGTGCTAGTCTGCAGTTTTCTCCCTGGTGTCCTTAGACAGCTCTTTGGCCTTGGCCATGGTGGAGAGGTTGGAATATTATTAGAGACGGGTGAATTTCTCAAAAATTTGATTCGGTCACTTCGCCGAACTTCCCGTCGAAATTAAATTTGGTCCGAATTACTTCGGGACGAATCACGTTAAAAAACAGCTATTTCCATGCTGCACAGAGCCTGCAGGGTGCTGTAGAACGTTGTGACATGCTTAAATTATGCAGAGGGAGTTTGGTTTTGGTCTTCTTTACAAATGTTGTGTTTTGTTTGACACACACCATGACTGCCGCCGCTCTTAGCACGCTTCACTATAAATTCCCCTTTGGGCACTTAAGGGGGCCCAAAACTGACCAAAAAACTAAGGGGAATGTAGCCTGATAAAGTCATGCCAGCGAAAGCTGGAAAAAAACAAGCTGAGAGCTCAGGTGGCAACATTAGTGACAGGGTGTGGAGATGACGGCGGTAGCCACAGCAGCACGAGGTCAGAGAGTGGCACAATGACATTCTGCAGGTGGAAAAAACAGGAATAGGGGCCACAAGGGGTGGCACAATGACACAGTATGGAGGTCACCGCGAGCAGCAGCATGAGGTCAGACAGTGGCACAATGACATTCTGGAGGTGGCAAAAAAGGAGTAGGCCACAGAGTGGGACCCAAAGACACAGAGTTGGAGGTACCCGGCAGCAGCAGCATGAGGTCAGCAGTGGCACAATGACACAGTGTGTAGGTTATGGCATACCAAAGCAGCAGCATGAGGTCAGACAGTGGCACAATAACATTCTGGGGTGGGAAAAACAGGAGTAGGCCACAGAGTGGCCAATGAAGAGAGTGGAGGTGACGGGTGGAGTAGCATGAGGTCAGACAGTGGCACAATGACATTCTGGAGGTGGCAAAAAACAGGAGTAGGCCACAAAAGTGGCACAATGGGCAGAGGTGGAGGTGCGGTGCAGTAGCATGAGGTCAGACAGTGGCACAATGACAAATTTTGGAGGTGGCAAAAACAGGAGTAGGCCACAGAGTGGCACAATGACACAGTGTGGATGTCACCGGCACCAGCAACAGCAGCAGCAGCAGCATGAGGTCATAAGTGGCAAAATGACAAAAGCGTGGAGGTGATGGCAGCAGCAGCATGAGGGCAGAGAGTGGCATAAGACAAAGTGTGGGAGGGGTGGCATACCAGTCCTGGTAAAGATGGTGGTAGGCTGATTGAGAAGCTGTCAGCAGATGTGTGGCTCCCGGTGGGTGGCGGCATCAGAATAGTGATGAGGCATGTAGTTTGAACCCAGACCATTTCTCACAGTTTGGGTGGAGGCGTCGTGGCTGATGTAGTCTGACGCCCAAGGCATTGGTGTGTGGAAATCCTGGCCCATCCAAAGACTGATTCATCTTGACAAAGGTCAGTCCCACATTTCCGTGGACAAGCGGGTTCTCTTGGGGTAAGATGGCCCCAAACTGCACTGAACACTCGCTCTGATGCCAACAATGGCCCGGGGCAGGACAGCTTCTCCATGCAAATCGGCAAGTTGCGGCCACACATTTCCCCCTTTGGCTGCCCAGTAGTCCAGCGCATCTTCTAATGGGGTGGCAGAGTGCTGTCCAAGTAGGCCACCACCTGTTGGTTCAGGGTCTGCTCCAGGTCCTGCTGCTGCTGGCGACTGCCCTCCTCACTAGGCGGGTGAAGGAAGCTGCTCGTCAGCGACTCCAGACTTAGGTTGCTGCTGATGGAGCTGGTACTGTTCCTACCCCCCACCTTCCCCCAGCAGCCACGGCAATAGAACTTGAGCGCTGAAGAACCCCCCGATCAGACCTGTCAGAGGAGGGACAATGACGCACATAGGCAGCGGCCAACAAACTATGGAGGATTTCCCAATAGTATTTGAGTTTTTCCTCCCTCTCAGCAGCTGGGAAAAAGGCTCCATTTTGGACCAGGTAGCGAGGGTCCAATAGGGTGGAGAGCCAGAAGTCATCCCTCTGCCAGATGGTGACTATTCGGCTGTCACTAGCCAGGCAAATCAGCATGCTGCGGGCGATCTGCACAAGTGACTCCGACGGACTCCCTGCCTCCATCTCCACTGTATACTGCCACGGTGCTTGCGGGTCATCTGCCTCTACTTCCTCATCTCCATCTACCTCCTCCAGCTGCTCCTGCTCCTCCTCTCTTGTCACCTGGGTAGAAAATACACTCATTTCACCAGACAATGCTTCTGCTCCAATGTCGTCCTCCTCCATTTCAGTCCCAACTGGACTCATGTGGCCGCGAGATGTAGTCGCCACGTCTCCATTCCCCTGCCCAGACAGATTTTTCAGCATGTGCTCCAGGACATGAAGCAGTGGAATGATGTTATTCATCCCGTAGTCCTGGCGACTGACATATAACGTCGCCTCCTCGAATGGCCTCAACAAACGGCAGGTGTCACGCATGAGCTGCCACTGGCTGACAACAAAGTTACACAGGGGAGTACTCCTGTCCGCCTTAATCATCAAAAATTCGTTAATGGCCTTTCTCTGTTCATACAGTCAGTCCAACATATGCAGGCTGGAATTACAACGGGTGGAAACATCGCATATCAGAGTGTGTTGGGGGAGGCCGTTCTGCCTCTGCAATTCGAGGAGGGTGTTCCTGGCTTTGTAGTAATGGATGTAGTGCACGCACAGTTTCCTGGCCATTTTCAGAATCTTCTGAAGATCGGTGGAAGACTTCAGGAACCTTTCACAACCAGATTGAACACATGCGCCATGCAGGGCGCATGGACCATCCCTCCTCGGTGCAGCGCGGACACCATTTTACTCTCATTGTCTGTCACCATGGTTCCAATTTGCAGTTGGCGCGGAGAAAGCCACACATTGATTTCTTGCTGCATGACGCGGAGCAGTTCCTCCCCTGTGTGACTTTGTTCGCCGAGGCAAGCCAGGTGTAGAACTGCGTGACACCACTGTGCCCTACACATGTGGTAAGATAGAGCAGTACTTGTGGAGGCTGAGATGATGGTGGTGGTGGAGGAGGAGGAGGAGGCGGACATTGGCGCAGGATCCGCAGTTTGACAACGTGGAGGAGAAAACAGCGTCTCCTGTCCAAGTTGTTGGTGTGCCTGGGCAGGAAGCACATTCACCCAGTGGGCCGTAAAGGACATGTATTGGCCCTGACCGTAGTTACAGCTCCAGACATCCGCGCTGCCGTGCACCTTGGAACAAACCGATTAGCTCAAGGACTGGCCCACCTTCTGTTCTACATATTTATGAAGTACTGGTACTGCCATTATGGAAAAGAAATTACGGCTTGGAACTCTTCATCTCGGCTCGGCACAAGCCATTAGTTCTCTGAATGGTGCAGAGTCCACCATTTGGAAAGGGAGAGACTGCAGTACCAACAACTTGGACAGGAGCATGGTCAGCTTCTGCACCTTAGGATGGTTGGACGCATACTGTTGTCTCTTTGCAATCGCCTCGCTGAACGACTGCTGGCGCCACGAGTAGCGAGGAGCAGGAGCATCTGGACCTGGAGATGGTGTCAAAGAGAAACAGCTCCCTTCTGCAGAGGTGGTGGAGCCTTGACTGGCTGCAATGGCATGCGTGCCACTGGCCGCTGCTGCTGCTGTTGCTGCGGCGGCAGGATGGACCACCACATCTGAGCCACGTTTTTCCCAGGCCACCGGATGGTGACGCTGCATGTGTTGACACAGGGCCCTGGTGCCAATGTTAGCTCCCTGGATTAAATTTGCAATGAAAGGACCGTGATAGTAAAACTTAACAACCTTTAATTCGTCGATATAAAAGAATAGCAGTCAAGCCACAGACATCTCATATACGTAATGAAAGACGGGTACTTAAAGTTACGGTGTGGTATCCAACCATTCAGTCCATTAGATCCATGGATATTGAGGAACTCCTCTTCTTAGCCCCGGCAGGAGCCTAACAACGAGACGCCAGGAGACCGGGCAGAAAGTGTCTGTACACGTAGCGACGTTTCGATGAATTAAAGGTTGTTAAGTTTTACTATCACGGTCCTTTCATTGCAAATTGAATCTGGTGTGCGGGTTGGAGGCCCGTACTTGGAGCCGTGAATGAGACGGAGGTACGCTACATATGTGGCAGCATGTTTATAGAAAAACGTTAGCTCCCTGGCCACGCTTCACTTTCTTCCTACAGATTCTACATATACCCATATTCGGCTCCTCCGGTGTCTTAGCAAAGAACTGCCATACCGCCGAGTATCTGATTACGAGTATCTGGTAGTGATTACTACCACCGCTGCCTCGCTGAGCCCCTGTGCCGCTACTTTCTTGGACCTGCGAAGCGGGTTTTTTATCCCGTGGGCGCTTGGCTCCCGACCTCACACTGCTGCTATCCTGCTGACTCACGGCCACACATCCCACTTGCTGGCTGTGCCGCTGCCTGACGCGCAAGCTGGCGCCCTCTTCTCCTGACGATGATGAAGCCCTTGCCTCACCCGGCTCCCAAGTGCGGTCGGCTACATCATCATCTATTTGTGTTTCATCATCACTGCTGTCCTCATCATTGGTCTTGGTATGCAGAGACTGAGCCCTCACAACATGACCTCCCATGCCACTCTCCACATCTATACTTTGCTGCCTTCTGCAACAAGCAGGGGATATTGGCCCCCATTTCTTCGCTGCCAAGTAGCTGCTGACTGCCCTCCTCAATTTGTTCATCCTCGCTATATAGTGGCGCTGAGCCCAGACTATATAGTAAATCTCTGGCTGAGGGAACCGGATGGGACAGAGGCGGGTTGAGGACAGGTGAGGGTCACTTACCCGCTCCTGGGCCATGCCAACTAAGGGTTGTGTCAGACGTTCCCACCGACTCTTGGGTGGGGTTGTCAGATATCATCTGGGAGGAAGTAGATGACCTAGTCAACCAATCAAGAACTCAGCACACGGCCGCTAGATGACAGCGGCAGTTGTGGCCTCAACGAGTGACCCCTGCTGCGACGTCCCCTTGCTGTGCTGCGACCTGGGCCTGCTCCAGGAATGTTTGTGCCACTGCCACTCGCAGGTGAAGAGCCTGCCACCTCTCTGTCTGACATACTGTTTGCTCTAAAATGTACAGACACTGTTTGATGAAGATATCTGTACATGATAAATACACACCCTGTATTTGACTCCAAATGAACCCACTAAGAAGCTTGGGTAACCCTTGGATATAAATTGCGCTCCACAAATGGGCAGGAAAAATTGACTTGTATGTGTCGTTTAAAAACACTATGTATTTTACTGAATGTAAAAGCACAAACAGGCTTAATTAATCTTCGGATATGAATTATGCTACAGGCAAAATTGGTTCTTTGGCGGTGAAAAAGATGGTTTCTTTTAGTCACCACAACAGCAGAACAATGCTTAATTAACCCCTGGATATAAATTGCTCAAAAGATTTGCGCAACCAAAAACTACCAGCTTTGTAGCTTGTTACATTGGCGTGTATTTCACGGTACACAGCAAGAGAAAAACTTGTAATTAACCTTCGGTTATGAATTATTCTACAGGAAATATGTCTTTTTTGGCGGTGAAAAAGACGGTTTCTTTTTGTCACCACAACAGCAGAACAACGCTTAATTAACCCCTGGATGTTAACTGTGCAAAAGCATTGAGCAACCAAAAATGAAGTGGTATTTGTATTGTAAAAAAGCTGTTTCTTTAAATGAATACAACAGGAACAGGCTTAGATAACCCTTGGATATTCAATGTGCTGTGAGCAGATAGCATTAAAATGTATATGCAGCTGCATTGGACGCACACTGGACTTCAGTTCCAATACCCCACAAAATCAGAATTAGAACGCTAAGAGAAGCAGTCTCTGAGACAAGCTGTGACACCCCCAAAAATCGCTGTATAAAAATGAGTTCTTTAGTAAGAGATATCATTAGCAGCCGTGGCAGCACCTTCCCTAATCAGTACAGTGAGAGCGGTATGAGCTCCCGGCGTCGCGCCCGGACTTTTATAGTACGGTGACGTCACAGAATCCCGCCGGTCTCTGATTGGCTTCATCTCTGCACATGTCATGTAGGCTATGCCCTTCTTCCTCCCAGAGTTTTTTGCCCATGTAACGCCATGTGCTCGCAGCCATTTTATCAATCAAGAGCACACTTCGTTCACGCAAAGTACCCCAAACTTCGACTTCGTTCAGAACCGAAGTTTTCCTGAAATTCTAAACAAATTCCACTTTGTTAGAATCAATTCGCCCATCTCTAAATGTGCAGGTGCAGTTAATACAGGTAATGAGTGCAGAGTAGGAGGGCTTCTTAAAGAAAAACTAACAGGTCTGTAAGAGCCAGAATTCTTACTGGTTGGTAGGTGATCAGAATCTTATTTCATGCAATAAAATACAAATGAATTATTTAAAAATATTACAATGTTTTTAAGATTATGCCTCTCACAGTTGACGTGTACCAACGATAAAAATTACAGTATTTCCTTACTTAGTAAATGGCAAAACTTGCAAAATCGGGAGTGTATCAAAATTTTTTCCCCCACTGTATTATGTGATAAAGCAACAAAAGGTAGCAAGTATTTGTGAAATGTAAAAAAAATTATTCAGACTTTCTGCATATTAAAAAACATAGAAGTGTAGCGTGCATATGTACTCAGCCCCATGAGTCAATACTTTGTAGGATCACCTTAAGATTCAATGACAGCTGCAATCTGTTGGGGAATGTCTACATTTGTGAACAGCAATTTTCACAGATTCTCAATGGAATTTAGGTCTGAACTTTGACTCATTTTAACACCTACTGTAAGTATGGTTTGGTTTAAACCATTCCACTGCAGCTTTGGCTTTATGTTTATGGTCATTTTCCATCTGGAAGGTAAATTCACACCCCAGTTTCAAGTCTTTTGCATCCTCTAACAGGTTTTACTCCAGGATTAACCTGTAATTAGTTCCATCCATCATCCCATCAACTCTGACCAGCTACACAGTCCCTGCTGAAGCAAAGCATCCCCACAGCATGATGCTGCCACCATCATGCTTAATGGAGGGAATGGTGTTTTCAGGGCAATATAAAATGTTGGCATTCCTGTACAAAAAGCATTTGGCATTTAGGCTGAAAAATAGAATTTTGGTCTATTATGACCAGAACACCTTCTTCCACATGCTTGTTGTGTCCTCTAGATAAATTTTTGCAAACTTCAAATGGGACTTCTTATGGATTGTTTTCAGAAGTGGCTTTCTTCCTGCCTCTCTTTCATAAAGGGCAGATTTATGGAGTACTTGAGCAATAGTTGTCCTGTGGACAGATTCTCTCACCTGAGCTGTGAATCTCTGCAGTCCTCCAGAGTGACCGTGGGGATTTTGACTGGTTCTCCAATTACTGCTCTCCTTGTCTAGGCTGTCAGTTAAGGTGAACAGCTATCTAATGGTAATGTCACAGTCCGTGACACGGTCCCTGTTCTCGGCCGTGGACATGGCCGTGTTCCTGGTCTTGTCCTTATGCCGTGGCCTCTGCTGGGAACCACAGAAATACCGGTGTTCCTGTCGCATATCCGGTTCTTTTTTGCGGTGCTGCTGTTACCGTGAATGCACCTGTCTTCGCTGCTTACCCATTTGCGATTGCTGTGCAGCTTTTCCCTTGCTGGCCATGCTGCTTCCTTTTTGTGGTGCTGCTGTTACCGTGAACGCTCCTGTCTTCGCTGCTTAACCATTTGCGATTCCTGTGCAAATTGTCCCTTGCTGACCATGCTACTCCTCCATCTTGGCTGCTGCCCTATTTCCTTGTGGCTCTATATAGGGCGGCAGCCACATCATGCAATCATTTATCATTCATTATAAACCTGCTTCTCCCCACACTCCTGGCCTGATCCTTGTTGTCCTTTGTTGTGTTGGTTTATGTTCTGTCTGTTAGTGGTCTGTTGTGTCATGTTGGTGTCCTTGTGGCATCCCCTATGTTGTTTGTTGGTCTCCATATTGGTTTACATGTGTCTTCCTTAGTCTTTGTCTGTGAGTTTCCTTGCAATGTTTCTGCTGGTTGCCTTGTGAGTTTATGCTTTAGTTCCTAGTCAGTGTCCAAGCTTGAGTCTCTGCTTTGTCTCCTGTCATGTTCTAGGTGTTATGTCCTGTCTGTATAAGTTTTGTACCTTTCCCTCTGCTTAACCTTCCTGTGTGGCATCTGTTTGGCTTTATGTCTGTTTAGTTCTGTCTCTACGTCTGTTCTGTTCTGTACCTGCACATCTCTACACCTAGTCTGCTATATCTTTGTCCCTATTCCCGTTGGTACATAGCATTGACATTTCTGGCCTGTTTAGTCAGCTGTCACTGTTGGGGACTGCTCTGAGGTCACACCTGGCAGCCAGGGAAGCTACCCTTACCATTAAAGGCTCTATGAAAATGCCCGATGGCCACTTAGTTACACCCCCTCAGAGCAATCCCGGAAGTGGTCCAGTGGGTTCACTACCCACTTTGCCCGCTCACCAGGTAGTTTAGCAGTCATGCCATATTCATTCCATTTATGGATGTTGGATTGAGCAGTGCTTCATGAGATGTTCAAAGATTGGGCTATTTTTTTTTTTAATCGAACACTGCAATACACTTTGTCATAAATTTATTCCTGAGCTGTCTGGTGTGTTCCTTGGTTTTCATGATGTTGTTTTTTCAATGATGTTCTCTAACAAACATTTAGGGTGCTTTCACATGGTGCAGTTTTGTGGCACTTTTGGTTAATTTTTTTACTTGCAGTACAGCACAGCAATTAAGCTATCTTTTTTTTACCAGCAAGCTTCTTTCAGTTATCTTAATTGTTTGGAAAGGTGTTACAAGTGAGTAATCAATCATTGTGTTTGAAGACTTGTGGATTCTAAACAGTTATCAATTACTCACTTGTAACACCTTTCAAAACGGCCACAGAACTGCACAATGTGAAAGAATCCTTGAGGGTGCTTTCACACACTGCATTTTTGAGTCGTTTTTTACACCTTTTTTGACGCTTTTTTTGTGCAGCAATGTACAGCATTAATTGCTGTAATCAGCGTATCCACAAACCGGGAATTCCAGCGAGTCATCGATTCACAACTTTATTCCATATGTTTCATAACAGGACAATGTATAACGACATACATCGCCATGTTGTATGTCATTATACATTGTCCTGTTATGAATCATATGGAATAAAGTTGTGAATCGATGACTCGCTGGAATTCCCGGTTTGTGGATACGCTGATTGTGTTTGGAGCCTCAACTGGTAGCTCTCCGTGTGGGATTCTCATCTTCATCTACGTAAATGCAGTGACAACATGGACTAATATAGTGGAGGTATCTGTAGCTAGGAACTTGTAAGGAGGGGGCATAAGCAATTTGTTTGTTGAACATAAAAATATTAATTGCTGTGCCTTCCTGCACAAAAAACGCATCAATAATTCACCGTGTGAGAGCACCCTAAGGCCTTTATAAAACAGCTGTAGTTATATTGATTACATTATACACAGATGTACTCTATTTAATAATGAGGTCACATTTAAAGGCTACTGGTCACACTAGATTTTATTTAGAGGCATCAGAGTATAGTGTGCTGAATATATATGCACGCCACACTTTTCGTTTTTTTCATTTGCAAATAAATTGGAAAAGCACCTATTATTTTCTTTTCACTTCACATATACTTGTTACAATGTGTTGCTCTATCACATATAATATCAATAAAATACATTTAAGTTTGTGGCTGTAATGTTTAAAAAAAAGTTCAATTGGTATGAATACTTTTGCAACCCACTCTAGTTGTGACTTCAACACTGTGGTGAGCTAAAACACTCACTATACAGCCAGAACCATTATTGTGAGTCTCTCTATCTCTCATTCCCCTCCCCTCTCAAAACCCCGAGTATATTTCTTTAATAACATATATTAAAAAGTTTTTTACTTTTGCTTGTACTGTCGATTTTTGGAAAGTTGTGTTATTATTGATGGTACATGTCAGGAAACTGTCTGACTTGGGGTGTATCGTCATTTTGCTCTCCCCCTAGTGGTGCACAAGGTCAGCCGGATAAAGTTTCACAGTTAACCCTGTCCACACGGGCACAGGAAGACTCAGTGATACCCCACTCGCCCACAACCCTGAACGGCTGTGAGAGATCTATTTACCCACACAGGTTAAACAGAGCTCTGTCAGCCCAGTAGACTGCAACTAGTTCCTCATTAGCTATAAGACTGGTCCATTACAGACTTATAGCAAGGACAGGAACTAGCCTTGCGGTAGCTATATTTTAGAGACCAAACAAAACAGACCTGCAGGATCGGTGATCAAGATAACAGACTAGCTCAGATTAAAGTTTATAGATTTAATTCGCCTTGGAGGGCGCACTAGAAAAATAATTTATACAAAGGGACAATACTATACATATATTGGTCAAAGCTGAAAATAAGGATATTGGGACGGCCTATAAACTCCTCAATCTTGGGCAATTCAGACTCTGTTGCTTGAAGACAAAATCGGCCACACTGTGGCAGGGCAGTGGCACAAAACTGAGCCAGTGATACCATCAGAACCGGATGGGCCTAAGCTATGACCTGGTACCACACATAGCCCTCTGCGTCATTCCCTGTCCGAACTGTGGGTTTATCTCTTCCTGGATGCCCTACAAACATGGGAGTGACAGCTACGTGTGTGGGAATTTTCATATTTAAAAATATTAAACTAGGGTGGACCTGTGATGAACCGTTTTCCCATAAATCTTCATTAAATATCAGGTCCGCTGTTACTAGTGTGACTGTTTTCTAATTTGTTTGTTGTTACAGTCTGTGAAAAAGGTCCTATATAAGGTGTTAAGAATTTTAATGAGAATCCTTTGATGTGTCGACCATCCCTGCTGGCTGGCTACCTATGGAAGGAGCAGTTGGGAATTGCTTCTGATTGAGTTTGAGTCATGAGGGCTGCAGGGGTGGCTTGTCATTTTTGTTCTCTGGCCACTTGGACTTTAGTTCAGTTTCCATTTGCCTGAACATCCGTTTTGTTTTCTGCCTACTGGAATTCCATTCCTGCTCTGTGGTCTACTCTTCGGTTCTTCAGGTGTTCCTCACATCCCCTTGGATCTATCCCTTTATTTTATGTATCTTTCTTGGACTGTTTGTGTTTTTTTTTTCGTATGTTTATTTTTTTCACAATAAATTCCATTTTAAAAGAAATCTGACGGGATGTAAGTCCTGTCCAGGGTTTGGCTGCGGACCTGTATAACCTGGCCGAGTATCTTAGGGCGACAGCTGAGGCCTTCAGGAAGGCTGTACTAGAATTTTTGACTGATGATCCAGTGCCCACTGCCACATCTACTGATGATCTGGTGCCCACTGCCATGTCTGCTGATGATCCGGTGCCCACTGCCATGTCTGCTAGTGATCCAGTGCCCACTACCAAATCTGCCTGTCTGATGCCCAGTGCCACGTCAGCCTGTTTGGGGCCCAGTGCCATGTTTGCCTGTCCGGGGCCCAGTGCCATGTCTGCCTGTCCGGGGCCCAGTGCCATGTCTGATTGTCTGGGGCCCAGTGCCATGTGTACCTGTCCAGGACCAACTGTTATGACTGCCTGACTGGGGCCCAGTGCCATGTCCGCCTGTCTGGGGCCGAATGCCTCGTCTGCCTGTCTGGGACTCAATGCCCAATCTATCATCAGATTTTTGGTATGTTTATTTTTTCCACAATAAACTCCATGACAGTTGCTTTCCCAAATCAATGAATTTTATTAACTGCCATTTTTCTTGCTCTTGGATACTTTGCTTTTAAATTGTAAGACAAGTATGTAAGAATTATATTTTAAGTACTATTTCATCACAAAAATCATATTTGTTTTCCTGTCCTCAGCACTACTCTGCAATTATCTAACTAAAATGGGCTAAAGGGCCATTGTTAACACTTAAATGTTGCTCAAAACACAACCATTTTGTATTCAAAAGTAACAACACTCTTGTGTTCTTTTGCATTTGTTTTAAAAGATAAAGGATAAAATGTTATTCTGTGGTTTAATGTAGATATGATAATTCTGAAACCGCTATTAGATGGAACTAATTTTTTTTTAACAGCTTCACAAAAATTTATGTAATGTGCTTGGATAAGATTCATATGCTGTGATCTGATTGGCCATTGACATTTTGGGGGACATTTGATTGACAGGTCACTTTAGGATGGGCGATCGATTTCTAACGAAGGGGAAATTCGTTTTTTAGAATTTCAGGAAAACTTGGTTCTGAACGAAGTCGAAGTTTGGGGTAATTTGGGTGAACGAAAGTGTGCTTTTGATTGATAAAATGGCTGCGAGCACATGGCGCTACATGGGGCAAAGCACTCTGGGAGGAAGAAGGGCATAGCCTGCATGACATGTGCAGAGATGAAACCAATCACTGACCGGCGGGATTCTGTGACGTCACCGACTTATTAAGTCCCGGGGCGCGATGCTGGGGGGCTCATACCGCTCTCACTGTACTGATCAGGGAAGGTGCTGCCCGGCTGATTGTTTACTGAATAAAACTGTTTTTTTATACAGCGATTTTTGGGGGTGTCTCAGCTTGTCTCATAGACTGCTTCTCTTAATGTTCTATTTCTGATTTTTTGGTGTATTGGATCTGAAGTCCGTGTTGCGTCCAATGCAGCTGCATTACATGTTAATGCTATCTGCTCCCCAGCACATTGAATATCCAAGGGGCATCTAAACCAGTTCCTGTTGTATTCATTTAAAGAAACAGCGTTTTTTAATACAATCCCACTTTTTTTGGTGCTCAATTCTTTTGGAAATTTTACATCCAGGGGTTATTAAGCGTTGTTCTGGCTGTTTGTACTCCAAAACGTTTTTTCACCCCCAAAAAAACAATTTCCGTAGCTAATTCACAAGCGAAGGTTAATTACAATTTTTTCTTGTTGTGTAGCGTAGAAAACAGAAATTTTACCGTACAAAGCTAGTGTTTCTGCTGCTAAATTCTTTTGTGCAATTTACTCCAGGAGTAATAGCGTTGTTCTGCTGCTGTTGTGACTCAAGAACCGCTTTTTCACCGCCAAAAAATACAATTTTCCTGTAGAATAACAAGCGAAGTTAATTAAAATTTTTTCTTGTTGTTAGCGAGAAACACGCAATGTACGCTCAAGCTGTAGTTTCGGTGCTAAATTTTCTTTTGCGCAATTTCATCCAGGGGTTATTAAGGTTTTTTGTGTGGGTGACAAAATAGCCCGCTTTTCACGCCAAAAAATAAATTTCCCTGTGCATAATTACAAGCGAGGTTAATTACAATTTTTCTTGTGTTAGTGTAGAAACACGCAATTAAACACGCAAAAAGCTAGTAGTTTCCCGGCTGCCAATTCTTTTGCGCAATTTACACCCAGGGGTTAAATTTAAGAGTTGTCTGTGCTTTGTGACTAAGAAACCGTTTTTTCACCGCAAAAATACAATTTTCCTGCAGTTTACAAAACGAAGGTTAATTACAATTTTTTCTCTTGTTGTGTGCAGAAACCGCAATTGTAACAGCTACAAAGTAGTAGTTTGGGCTCAATTCTTTGTGAAATTTAAATCCGGGGTTAATTAAGGTTGTTCTGCTGTTGTTTTCACCGCACAAAGAAATTCTGTAGATAATTCATATCCGAAGGTTAATAGCTGTTGTGCTTTTATATTCAGTAAAAATACCAGATTTTTAAACGGCCATAAAAAGAAAAATTTTTTCCCTGCCCATTTGTGGAGCGCAATTTATATCCAAGGGTTACTCAAGCTTCTTAGTGGGTTCATTTGGCGTCAAATAAAAGGGTGTGTATTTATCATATACGATATCTTCATCGACAGTGTCTGTACATTTTAGAACAAACAGTATGTCAGACAAGAGGGGTGGCAGGTCTTCACCTGTGAGTGGCAGAGGCACAAACTTTCCCTGTAGCAGGTCGCAAGCACAGCAAAGGGGACGTCGCAGCAGGGGGTCACTCGGTGAGGCCACAACTGCCGCTGTCATCTAGCGGCCGTTTTACTGACTAGAACCCAAGGGTTCTTGATTGGTTGACTAGGTATCCATTTCTCCCTGATTTGACAACCCCAGCCAAGAGTCGGTGGGAAGTCAGAAACAACCCCATGCTGGCATGGCCCGGGAGCGGGTCAGCGGCCCTCACCTGTCCTCAACCCGCCTCTGTCCACATCCGGTTCCTTCAGCAGGATCTACTATGTGGTCTGGGCTCAGCGCCACTATATAGCGAGGATGAAAAATTTTGAGGAGGGCAGTCAGCGCTACTTGGCAGCAAAGAAATGGGGCCAATATCCCTGCTTTTGCAGTAGGCAGCAAAGTTGATGTTGAGAGTGGCATGGGAGTCATGTTGTGAGGGGTCAGCCTCTGCATACCAAGCCCGGTGATGAGGACAGCAGTGACGATGAAACACAATAGATGATGATGTAGCCGACCGCCACTTGGGAGCCGGGTGAGGCAAGGGCTTCATCATCGTTCAGGAGAAGAGGGCGTCAGCTTGCGTGTCGGGGCAGCGGCGCACCCAGCAAGTGGGTCTTTGTGGCCGGAGTCAGCAGGATAGCAGCAGTGTGAGGTCGGGAGCCAAGCGGCCACGGGGGTAAAAAACCCGCTTCGCAGGTCAACAAAGTAGCGGCACGGGGGGCCTCAGCGGGGCAGCGGGCGGCAGTAGTCATCAGTGCGGAGCGTTGGCGGTAAAATCCGATACTCGGCGGTTGGGGCCCAGTTCTTTGCTAAGACACCGGAGGAGCCGAATATGGGTATATGTAGAATCTGTAAGCAGAAAGTGAAGCGTGGCCAGGGAGCTAATGTTGGCACCACGGCCCTGCGTCAACACTTTGCAGCGTAAACCACCCGGTGGCCTGGGAGAAACGTGGCTAGATGTGGTGGTCCATCCTGCCGCCGCAGCAACAGCAGCACCCAGCAGCGCCTAGTGGCACGCATGCCAAATTGCAGCCATCAAGGCTCCACCACCTCTGCAAAAGGGGGAGCTGTTTCTCTTTGGACATCATCTCCCAGTCCAGATGCTCCTGCTCCTCGCTACTCATGGTGCCAGCAGTCGTTCAGCGAAGCGTTTGCAAAGAGACAACAGTATGCGTCCAACATCCTAAGGTGCAGAAGCTGACCGTGCTCCTGTCCAAGTTGTTGGTACTGCAGCCCCTCCCTTTTCCCCAAATGGTGGACTCTGCACCGTTCAGAAAAACTAATGGCTTGTGCCGAGCCGAGATGGAGAGTTCCAACCCGTAAATTTATTTTCCAAAAAGGCAGTACCAGCACTTCATAAATATGTAGAACAGAAGGGGGGGCCAGTCTTTGGCTTATGGTTTGTTCCAAGGGCACGGCAGCGCAGACGTCTGGAGCTGAAACTACGGTCAGGGCCAGTACATGTCCTTTACGGCCCACTGGGTGAATGTGCTTCCTGCCCAGGCACACCAACAACTTGGACAGGAGACGCCGCTTTCTCCTCCACATTGTCAAACTGCGGCACCTGCGCCAAGGTCCGCCCCCTCCTCCTCCACCACATCCCCATCTCAGCCTCCACAAGTACTGCTCCATCATACCACATGTGTAGGGCACAGCGGTGTCACGCAGTTCTACACCTGGCTTGCCTCGGCGAACAAAGTCACACAGGGGGAGGAACTGCTCCGCGTCATGCAAAAAGAAATCGATGTGTGGCTTTCTCCGCGCAACTGCAAATCGGAACCATGGTGACAGACAATGGGAGGAACATGGTGTCCCCCGCTACACCGAGGAGGGAATGGTCCAGCGCCTGCATGGCGCACGTGTTCAATCTGGTTGTGAAAAGGTTCCTAAAAGTCTTCCCCCCGATCTTCAGCAGATTCTGAAAAGGGCCAGGAAACTGTGCTGCAGTTCATCCATTCCTACAAAGCCAGGAACCCCCTCCTCGAGTTGCAGCGGCAGAAGGGGCCCCCCCCCAACACACTCTGATATGCGATGTTTCCACCGTTGTTGTAATTCCAGCTGCACATGTTGGACCGACCGTATGAACAGAGAAAGGCCACTAAGATTTTTTGATGGAACCAGGCAGCAGAAGTACTCCCCTGTGTACTTTGATGTCAGCCAGTGGCAAACTCATGCGTGGACACCTGCCGTTTGTTGAGGCCATTCGAGGAGGCGACGTTATTTGTCAGTCGCCAGGACTACGGGATGAATAACGTCATTCCACTGCTTCATGTCCTGAAAGATGCTGAAAAATCTGTCTGGGAGGGGAAATGGAGACGTGGCGACTACATCCTCGTGGCCCACATGAGTCGGGGGGGGACTGAAATGGAGGAGGGGAGGAGGACTTTGGAGCAGAAGCATTGTCTGGTGAAATGGTGGATTTTCTCCCCAGGTGAAAAGAGAGGAGGAGCAGGGAGCAGCTGGAGGAGGTGGATGGAGATTTAGGAAGACGAGGCAGATGACCCCAAGCACCATGGCAGTATTTCAGTGGAAATGGAGGCAGGGAGCCCCTCGGAGTCATTGTGCAGATGGCCCGCAGCTGCTTTTTTGCCTGGCTTGTGACAGCCGATAGTCAGCATCCGGCAGAGGGATGACTTACTGGCTCTCCACCCTATTGGACCCTCGCTACCGGTCCAAAATGGGAGCCTTTTTCCAGCTATTGAGAGGGAGGGACAAACTCAATTACTATAGGGAAATCCTCCGTAATCAGTTGGCCGTGCCTATGTGAGGCATCGACCCTCCTATTAAAGGTCTGACCGGGGGGGTTCCTCAGCGCTCACGTTACTTGCCGCGGCTACTGGGGGGAAAGGGGGGGGGGTAGGAGCAGTACCAGTCCATCAGCAGTAACCTAAGTCTGGAGTCACTGATGAGCAGCTTCTTCACCCCCCTAGTGAGGTGGGTAGTCGCCGCAGAAGGGAGCAGCAGGACCTGGAGCAGTCTTGAACAACAGGTGGTGGCCTACTTGGACAGCACTCTGCCACCCCAGTTGAAAATCCCCTGGACTACTGGGCAGCCAAAACTGGATTGTGGCCGCAAACTTGCCGGTTTGCAGTGGAGAAGCTGTCCTGGCCCCCCCGGGCCCGTAGTGTGGCATCAGGCGGGTGTTCAGTGCGGCGGGGGGCCATCGTTTTGCCCAGGAGAAAACCCCCTTGTCCCGGGAAATGTGGGACTGACCTTTGTCAAGATGAATCAGGCGTGGATCGGCCAGGATTTCCACACACCAATGCCCTTTGGCGTCAGACTACATCAGCCATGACGCCTTACCCAAACTGTGATAAATTTAGTCTGGGTTCAAAACTACCTGCCTCAGCCACTATTCTGATGCCGCCACCGCCTGATGCCCACACATCTGTGACAGTTTCTCCATTGCCAACAATCATCTTTACCCGGGACTGGTATTGCCACCCACCTCCACACTGTGTCATTATGCCACTGTTGACCTCCCTGCTGCTACTGTGGTTTCTGCCGTGACCTCCACACTGTGTCATTGTTTCCCCCTCTGTGGCGTCTCCTGTTTTTTCCACCTCCAGATGTCATTTGCCACTGTTGACCTCATGCTGCTGTGCCGTGACCTACAATACTGTGTCAATTTTTCCACTCTGTGGCCTACTCCTATTTTTGCCACCTCCAGAATGTCATTGTGCCACTGCCTGACCTCATGTTGCTGCTGCCGTGACCTATACACTGTGTCATTGTGCCACTGTCTGACCTCATGCTGCTGCTGTGGCTGCGCCGTGACCTACACACTTTTGTCATTGTGCCACTGGTCTGCCTCTGCTGCTGCTGTGGTGCTGTTGACCTACACACTGTGTCAATTTGTGCCACTGTTGACCTCTTTTTGGTACTGTGTCGTGACCCACCACACTGTGTCATTGTGCCACTGTCTGACCTCAAAGCTGCTCCTGTGGCTGCTGCCGTGACCTTACACAACTGTGTCATTGTCCCCCTCTCTGGCCTACTCTGTTTTTGCCACCTCCCGAATGTGATTGTGCCACTGTCTGACCCCATGCTGCTCTGTGGCTGCTGCCGTGACCTACCACTGTGGGCATTGTCCCCCTCTGTGGCCTACTCCTGTTTTGCCACCTCCAGAAAGTCATTGTCCACTGCCTGACCTCATGCTGCTGCCGTGACCTACACACTGTGCCATTGTGGCCACTGCCTGACCTCATGCTGCTGCCTTTCCGTGACCTACACACTGTGTTTATTGTTTCCACTGTCTGACCTCCATGTGCTGCTGTGGGCTGCTGCCGTGACCTACACCCCTGTGTCATTGTGCACTGTCTGCCTCATGCTGCTGTTCCCGTGGCTGCTGCCGTGACCTACACACTGTGTCATTGTCCCACTCTGTGGCCTACTCCGTTTTTGCCACCTCCAGGTATGTCATTGTGCCACTGTCTGACCTCATGCTGCTGCTGTGGCTGCTGCCTTGAACTAAAAACTCTGTCATTGAGCCACTGTCTGACCACAAGCTGCTGCTGAGGCTGCTGGCCGGACCTACACACTGTGTCATTGTGCCACTGTCTGACCTCATGCTGCTCTGTGCTACTGCCGTGACCTACACACTGTGTCATTGTGCCACTGCTGACCTTTATGCTGCTGCTGCCGTGACCTACACACTGTGTTCATTGTCCACTCTGTGGCCTATTCCCGTTTTTGCCACCTCCAGAATGTGATTGTGGGCCCCTGTTGACTCATGCTGTTCCTGTGGCTGCTGCCGTACCTACACATTGTGTTTATTGTGCCACTGTCTGACTTCATGCTGCCCTGTGGTGCTGCCGTGACTACACACTGTGTCATTGTCCCACTGTCTGGGCCTCATGCTGCTTTTATGGCTGCTGTCGTGACCTACACACTGTGTCATGTGTCCCACTCTGTGGCCTACCTGTTTTTGCCACCTCCAGAATGTCCATTGTGCCACTGCCTGACCTCATGCTGCTGCCGTGACCTACAACTCTGTCATTGTGCCATGCTGACCTCATGTGCTGCTGCCGTGACCTACACACTGTGTCATTGTGCCATGTCTGACCTCATGCTGCCGGGCCCTTTACCCTTTCACACTGTGTCATTGTGCCACTGCCCGACCTCTGCTGCTGCTGCCCGTGACTACCACATGTGTCATTGTGCCACTGTCTGACCTCATGCTGCTGCTGTGGCTGCTTTCCCTGACCTACACACTCTGTCATTGTGCCCCTGCCTGACCTCATGCTGCTGCCCGTGGCTGCTGCTGTGACCTACACACTGTGTCATTGTGCCACTGTCTGACCTCATGCTGCTGCTGTGGCTGCTGCCGTGACCTACACACTGTGTCATTGTGCCACTGTCTGACCTCATTGCTGCTGCTGTGCTGCTGCCGTGACCTAGGACCACTGTGCATTTTTGTTTTTTCCACACTCTGGTGGCCTACTCCCTTTTTTTGCCACCTTTCCCGAATGGTCATTGTGCCACTCTTGACCTCATGCTGCTGTGGCTACCGCAGTCACCTCACACTCTGTCACTGATGTTGCCCCCTGAGCCCTCAGCTTGTTTTTTCCAGCTGTCGCTTTGCATGACTTTTATCAGGCTACATTCCCCTTCAGTTTTTTGGTCAGTTTTGCCCCTCTTAAGTGCCCCAAAGGGAAAATTTTTTAGTAAGCGGGTTCAAGAGCCCGGGGGCAGTCATTGTGTGTCATACTAAAACACAACATTGTATGGGGGACCAAACCAAGTCCCTCTGCATATTTAAGCATAGCACAACGTTTACAGCACCCTGCAAAGGGTCTGTGCAGCCTGGAAATTGCTGTTTTTAACGTGATTCGTGCCGAAGTAATTCGGAACGAAGTTATTTTTTGCCGAGAAATTTGGCGAAGTGAACGAAACGAATTTTGGGAAATTCGCCCATCTCTAGTCACTTTGTAATGCGCCTGATTTCAGGGAGCGTGCGGGAGGCAGGGCGCACTAGAACCGTACGAGCTATAGATTTATAGCTTCACTACGGTAATTCTAGATGCATTACTGTTGGAACAGGTAAATCACTTTCAAAGTGGTATACCTGAACCAGAAATGTCGCCCTAGCACTGGAATGTGCCTGAATGTGGAATGTGGAGCGGGTTCATAAATCAGGTGCATTCTATGACATTACAGTATAAGGCACATGAAATTTGGCACTTAAACGCCAAATTTCATACATTTGGCACATTGTCTCCACAATCGAACTAATTAACATGTCTACTATGACAAGTTCTATTTCTCTGATACCCCGATGGATACTTGCAATGTAGGCAATAACGTAGTGTGAATCCAGTCTTACTTATTTTAGTTTTTTTAAGTGCAACACATTTTTGTCTTTAATTTTATGTTATAAATTAATTTATTCTTATTTTTTTCAGATGTAATTCTTCAGTCTTCAGCCAATCACCGTTCAGAGTGTGTAAATGTGATGCTTATTGACTATAGGATTTTCATTAAAGCAGTTTGCTAGTGAAACTTCCAGCCATTATATTCCAGCCATTCGTGTACACCCCTAATGATATATGTGCATGCTGATAGGGTGTAATATCCTGTAACAACATATTGACTTTTAGTAGGTGCATGCTGGTTGACTGAATATTACAGGAAATCAGCTACACTCATTATGACATTTGCACATGATGATTGGCTGGAATATCCAGCCAATCACTATCTGCCCCTAATGTATTTACTACCTGTTTGTTTTTACATAAGGGTGCATGGTGATTGACTGGATATTACAGCCAATTGTCTTGCAATGTGCATACAGACTGAACTTTCTACATTTTTCTTTTACTTCCCTCGCCAGTTTGTTCTCTATTATATACTATATCATGCTACTGATGTTGATCACCAATCACTGCTTAAGCTTGCAAAGTCTTAGATAACACTACCTTAAAGAGGTTTTGTCATCATGCTGTTTCACAGACATACAGGTAGCTTCCTTGTCAGGCTGTGGGGGATTCTCTATCAATGATTAACATATTAAGCTCCTCTAAAACTGCAGTGACATAAGTGTAGAAGATTTAATTTGTAAGTAAACAATGCTACAGTTCTTCCCCCGGATAAAAAAAATTGTTTTTAAGGTAATCATTTTATTTTTTTTAAAAAGACTTTGTTTTTCCAATATGTTGATGTCACCCCCTGTCTCTTTTTTTTTAGGAAGGGAGACTTTTTGTTTGTATCAAAAGCTAAAATCTCTCTTACTTCCTGACCAGGGCAATAAGAAAACAGCAATGTATCTAGAAAAAGTCTTAATTTAACTGTACCTACATGTTGAAACTAATTATTGTAGTGACAAAACCCATTTAATGCTGTTTTCTATCGCTTGTATTCCTCATAATATGTTTTGTCATGCTTAGATATAATATCAGTAATCAAAATCTTTTTCAGAAAGAAAATATATGGCTCCATATTTTAGACAGAAAATTTAAACCACTGGTGTCTTTCTGCTCTCCTGGGATGGCTGCCATACAAGATCATAATGCTTCAATAAACAATCAGGAAACCTTGTGTGTTGTCTTATTGATGTCCTGTAAGTTAGAGCATAAATTCTGGAAATGTGTGTCTTTATATTGAGGGGTGTTTGCACTCCTTCGTGTTGTGATCTGATCTTAATATGCCACCTTGCTGTGCAGAAGCGCGCCGGACCGCACGCCCCCTCCCCCCGGGGCAAAAGGGGAGGGGGGGCATGACCGGCCCAAGTGGGGGGTGGTCCGTCGCTTGGGTCCTCGCGGGACGTTTGGTGGATTGGGCCGGGGTTTTTTGGGGGAAAATACAATGGGAGGTACTTTTTATTCAAGGGGGGGATGTCGAATCCGGATCGAGTTTTTTTCCGGGTGCCGGATGCACAGGGTTTTGGGGCTATTTGTGGGGAGAAGTGGTGTGCAGCGCCGTGGCCGGACGTCTGGGCGGAGTTGCCGTTGATGCGGAACTTTGCCTTTTTGGTATTGTTTCCCATTGTGGTTGCGGTGGTGCTCTGGGGGTCACAGTTCAGGAATCGGAGAGTTCGTTTTTTCTGTGATAACATGGGCGTGGTGCAGGCGATTAACAATCTGTCGGCATCATCACCGCCAGTGGTTCGTCTACTGAGAGTGTTGGTTCTGCGCTGCCTAGATTTGAATTCGTGGGTTCGGGCGGAACATGTGCCTGGGGTGCAGAATACGGTGGCTGACTCTCTCTCTCGCTTGCAGTGGGACCGATTCAGGACGTTGGCGCCGTCGGCGTTGGAGGACGGCGAGGAATGTCCCAGTCACCTTTGGGACGTGGCCTTCGAGAAGCCGATCGGCTGATTCGGTCTTCGTTGTCAGGTGGGACCTGGGCTGCTTATGAGGTGGCTTGGGGCCTTTGGGCAGAGTGGGTCGGGGGCCTTGGTGATGTGACGTCGGATGAGGATTGGGTTGGGGCATTGATATGTTTTTTGGCGCGGTGTCGGAGAGAGGGTGTCTAAATTTGTGTCGGGGTTGGCTTTTGGTTTTCAGATGAGGAGGATGCGGGATGTGGCGAAAGATTTCATTATAGGTCGGGCTTTGAGAGGTTATCGGAGAGATCAATTGTCCAGGGACGGGAGGCGTCTGGTTGACTGTGCACGGTTGGAAAGGTTGGGGACGGTGCTGGAGGGGGTTGCTTCATCCAGCTATGAGGTGACTTTATTCCGTCTGGCGTTTTCTTTAGCATTCTTCGGTGCCTTAAGGATAGGGGAACTGGTGTCCCCCAGCAAGTCGAAGAGCAGGGGCGTGCAAGCCGGGGATGTGGAAGAGGGGGAGGCAACTGTTAGCTTTTGGCTTCGTCGGTCCAAAACCGATCAATTGGGAAGAGGCAAACGGGTTGTTTTGCGGCGGGTACCGGGGGCCCTGATGTGCCCGGTGGAACGTGTACGGGCTTTTCGAGCTTTGCGGAGGGTCTCCAGTGGACCGCTTCTTCCTCATGAGGACGGGTCTTTTGTTTCACGTTATCAGTTCACAGTGGTGTTTAGGAGGTGTGTGGCGGCAACGGGCTTGGTTCTGAGGGATTTTGCTCCACACTCCTTCCGGATTGGGGCAGCCACGGAGGCTGCGGGATGGGGTTTGAGTCCAGAAGTGGTGGCAGGAATTGAGCGCTGGATTCGGGACAGATTACATGGTTTATTTTTCCGTCCAACTTGGTGGTGTAGGGGGGGACTGGGCACGGGGGGGAAGGGGGACGGTTGCCGCGGTTTTGCTGGAGTGTTTCAATTGTTTTAATTGTTATTTTTCCCTTTTAGTGCGTTCCCCCCTTCTCGTCTGGATCCTGGGCCTCTCCTATGTGCATTGGGGCGCTCAAAGGGCGGAGCTGCGACAGAACGGGCGGCAGCTAGGTATCTCTCGCAGTGTGGCCGTAGTGCGCTGGTTGGGGAGGCGAGGTATGCGGTGGATGGGGGTGGTTCCAAAGGTCTTGCGTTTTGCGGCGCTGGATAGAGGGCCGGATTGGTTCTACATGTGGGGGCAACGATTTGGGGTTAGTGTCTTCTAGGGATTTGATGCGTAGTATCAAATTTGATATGTTGCGTCTGTGGTCAGCTTTTCCGGGCATGGTTATAGTGTGGTCGGATATTGTGTTCCGACACCACTGGAGGGGGGCCCGCTCGGTGGAAGGTTTGAATAGGGCAAAAAGTGAAGGTTTAAACGGTGCAGTGGCTGGTTTTGTGGCCCGGAATGGGGGCGTATTCATACGCCATCTGGAATTGGAGTCCGGGGAAGGCTACTTCTGGAGATCTGAAGGGGTGCACTTGACAGCAGTTGGTCTGGATTTATGGGCCTTGGGGCTGTAAGAGGGCATTGAGAGGTCAATTGGCTTGGTGGGGGCCTCGCGTGCATGAGGGGTCATGGCACGCTTGTGGTGGCGGCAGGGGTTCTTGGAGGTGGTTGAGTATTTTGGGGGAGGGAGTCATTAGGGATATGACTTCCTCAGGTTTTGGCGAATGTGGACCCGGCCTGGCGAAGGTGTGGTTCTTTTCAGGCTGTATCCCTGAAAGAGCGAATTGTGTGAGCCATCTAGTATGGCTTTTGGATCCCCGAGTCAGTGGAATGCGGCTGGGGGTAGGATGGTTTGTCCCTTCGGGGATTCGGTCGCCAGGTAGCTTAGCTCCAAGGACCTCTGCCCCAGTGGTGTTGCACTTTGGTGTTTGTTTACATTGGGGTTGAGTTTTATAAATTGGGATTTGGTTGAGTATAAGTATTTAAGTAAAAGTTATTTATATATATTTAAATTAAAGAAATGTTATATTTGTATTTTTGTTAATAAAACGGCTGCTGTGGCCATTACATTCCAGTCGGTGGTCAGTGTGTTTATTGGGGAATGTTGGCCATGGGTAGCCAAAAGGAAGGGAGGTGGGGAGGTGGAAGAGGTCTTAAAGGCGCAGAGCAAGCCTCAGCGTTGCTCAGGGTCATGCTTTACTATTTTCTGTATGACTTGATTTTAATGCTGTACATACATGTATAGCTACATACATGTATAGCTACATGGCTACATTCCTGGATAAAGTCTAAACAGCAAGAAATACTGTAACAACACATAGCAAGAATTAATGTAACCCCCTTAATGATCAGACCAGGTAAAATTTTGCATTTCTGTATCATAACATTTAGGTAGTGATAACTATTTTATTTTTTAGAGGCACAGCTGTATGAGGCCTTGCTTTGTGCGGGGAACTACATTTTTTCAGGGTGGTTTATGGGCACATATTATTTATTACATTATATATAAAAAATATTTTCTGCATATTTTTTATCTTTTATGCCATTTACATTTCCCATTAAAAACCTGTTTATTTAATTAATCAGGTCATAACAGTTATGTGGATGCCTAATATGTGTGTGTGTTTTTATATATTGCAATAACATTTGTTTATATTAAATATTTATTTTTATTGTATAATTTATTTTATTTTTTTCAAACTTTTTTATTCTTTATTTGTGCAATCCCATGAAGAGATAAACTATTTTTATAACTTTATTTTACAACTACAATGTAATAGTATTTTTTGTATGCTATTACTTTATATCTGTCCTGTGTCACTATGAAGCATATTGTTTTTAAGGCAGCACATACTGTGCCCTCAGTGTCGAACTGGTGTGTGTAGAGTCCACAGGTGGGATTTTATTCAAGGGGGCCTATTGGTGGAGTTGATAATGGGGCTTACTAATGGAGTTGATTCTCGGGCCCACCCCACGGCCTGGCAGCCTCTTTCTTTCTACATTTCTGCCTCTTTCAAGTATTTATATGCAGTTTAAACAAAGCCTCAGGTCTATCATGCTCAGGAGACCAAAAGGGTTGTCTGTGCACCAGTCTGAATCTTTGGGCCCTAACAACAGGATTCATGAACAGACAGACCTTGGGTTCTTTCTAGATCTTTTATGAAGACAGACGTGAAGAGGGTTTCCCCAGGATTCAACTCATTCACTGGGAAATTTGGTGACCTGATTAGACAGAGTAGTCCCTTTTGATCATACCATGGTCTTGGGGCATGACAATCAATGGGTAATACCACAACTGCAGGCTTTCTCTGATCCCTGTTGTGTTCAGACTACTTTGTTATTTACACTTTTGTTCCTTGCAGAGTTGTAACACTGAAAGCCACAAAATGGCTTTCTCCTCACCTCAGCAGCAAAGGTAAAAGACTTCATTGCTGACAGGGGGCAGCAGGCAGTTGTTAAGGGGTTAATAAAACAGAAACTGTTAACTTTTGCTGAATGGATGTATTACTATTGTCAGCATTACTATATTTTATATATTTTCAAGGTGTCTGGTATTTCATGTGGATGGTTACATGTGAATGTTTGCATTGACTGCATGCACAGCTAATCTACAGCAAAAACATTAATTACATCTTTCTAAATATATCCCATTCAATCTGATTTTTTGTAGCCTGAGCTAATTATCCCACTTCATATCAACAAAAATAAATTAGTAAAGTTAGCAAATTACATGCTACAATGATTATTTAAAAGATTTGGAGTAAAGTGAATATTTGATTACATTAATATACAACAATAACAGGGGTATAATTTTTCAGGGTATATTTGCAAAGTTCGAAGTAGTTACTATTTTAGTTAAAAATGATTGCTATGGCAAATCTAGCAGACTATAAAGGGAAGTTGTACATGGCATTTCATGGGGAAACAGGAGTAGACAAATGAGTTTCCATGGACATTTTCCTATTGGTTGCTAAATACATATTGAAAGGGGTTGTCTATCCCCACTGAAAATAATTTATTGCTCCCTGGACCCCATTGAAATAAAAACATACCTCCTACCGGTCCCAGTTACAACATGTGGGTCTCTCTGGTCTTCTGTTTCTAGAGTGGTCCTCCTTTGCTGAAGCTAATGGAGACTCAATTTTTACTCTTGACTCCAGCCCAGGTGATGTACTGTCTATCTTAAGGAAGGTATGGCTCTCTTGACAAAGTAATACTGTGTTGTACATATTGTGGCACTTTGAGATTGTGTAGCCTCTAGATTAAGCAAAGTGTGACACTTATATTAGAGCTGGTGATGCCACCTTTGAATTAATATTCACAGAGGGATTTGCCTAATTATCACCTTGTTTGATTTGGCTTGAGGTATGGGATAACTTACTGACACAGCTAACGGATTTTTTTTTATTGCAAAGATTATTAGGCAGTAACAATAATGTATACCAAATGATATAGCATGCTATAAAATGACACGGCAAAGAAGAAAAATGATAAGAATTTGTATAATTGATATTATTTGTCACGGATCACGCCGCGGCCCGTGCCTGGGACCGCGGTCATGTCCGTGCCCCTGTGTCTGGGTCCGCTGTGGCTCCCTGCGTGGGGCTTACAGCGGCAGTGTCAGTTTGCTCAGCACCTGTTTCTGCTCAGCGTTACTCACCTGGTCCTATTTCCACGCGTGTCCGTCCTCTGTGGCTTCCCCAGCGTGGGCGCGCATCCCCATAGGGCTCGCGCGCCAGCCTGCGGACATTTATGCGCACAGTGCTCCTGCTTCCTGCCTGTGACCTCTGACCCTTTCCTTCATAAGGAACTTCCTCCTTGGACTCAGGGTCAGTTCGTTGGTGTGCTTCCATAGAGCTAGATATCTGCTGCTGAACTCCTGCTGTGTTAACCCCTTAGTTTCCACTGTGTCTGTTGAAGCTCTGCCTTAACCCCGCGCTGTCCAGCGCACCCATTACCTGCTGAATTCCTGACGTACTGTCCTCCAGTTTCTCACTGCTGATTCCTGCTGCTGTATAACCCGGTTTTCACCCTGGGACTGTGCATCCGTTCTAAAGCTACAGCATCCATTTATCCACCACCTGTCCTGCACTTCGGCTACCCACCGCTTGCACTCACCATCTGCGCCCGTGGTGGGCCCTGAGGATCCCCTCTACCAGGACGTTTTCTGGTTTTGCGGCCAGTAAACGTGACATTATTTCTGTGCACAAATGCTATGCAATAGTTGGCTACACATCATCAAGTACAGTAGAAACCAGAAGTATGCATACACTATATAAAAATACACATATGATTATTTTCTCACTATCTGACATTAATTTTAAATCATAATAAATCTTACCTGTATTAGGTCAATTAGGATTACTAAAATTATTTATATTGGCCAAATGCCAGAATAACGAGAGAGAGTGAATTTTGTAAGGCATTTTTATTACTTTCTGCAAGGTCAAAAGTTTATATACATTTCATTAGTATTTGGTAGCATTGCCTTTAAACTATATGACTTGGGTGAAACGTTTTGGATACCATTCCACGGACACATTGTCCGTTTGGAAGACCCATTTCTGCCCAAGCTTCCTGACTGATGTCTTGAGATGTTGCTTCAGTATTGTCACATAATCTTCTTTCCTCATGATGCCATCTCTTTTGTGAAGTGCACCAGTCCCTCCTGCAGCACAGCAACCCCACAACATGATGCTGCCACCCCCCTGTTTCACAGTTGGGATGGTGTTCTTAGGCTTCTAAGCGTCTACTTTTTTCCTCTAAACGTAAAGATGGTCTTATGGCCAAACAGTGCAATTTTAGTTTCGTCAGACCACATGTCTCCAAAAAGGAAGGTCTTTGTTCCTGTGTGCACTTGCAAACATCAATCTGGCTCTTATATGTTTCTTTTGGAGTAATGGCTAGGGATGAGTGAGCCCTAAAAAATTAGAGTTCGGGGTGAACCCGAATTTTGAGAAATTCGGGCCAAACGCCAAATCGAACGCCAAACCCCATTAAAGTCAATGGGACATGATGTTCCGGTTAATTTTATACTAACACATGTGAGGAGAAGCTGCAATTACATTCCATAAAAGTAAAATGGATACGTGGAACAAGTTAGTGAAGACAATTTGGCTCTAAGAGTCACAGAAAAAAAATCACAGTCTAAAATAATTCATTCCTTTCAATGGCTAACTGAAAAGATAAGGACTGCATAGCTACATGAGGTGCAGCGGTAGCAGCTGCTACAGGGTCCCTTTGACACGTAAGAAGACACTGGTATTGGAAATGACACATGGTAACTGGAAGGATACCCATATCACTTTTTCCACCAGAGCCTATGAATAAGTCATATATGTGGTGGCAGCAAGAAAATCCGAATTGGGAACATGGAGGTTCAGCTGGCAGGGCCGTAGTTATAGGGGGTGCAGTGGTAGCCAGGGCTGCCGTCAGTCATCTATTGACCATTTCAGAGCCCCATGCAGCTAAATCAAATGGAGCCCCCACCCATTACTAGTTCCTATTTCTAACATATCACTGGGCCCCTTTCTGATTAGTGCCCCAGAAAGTACTGCCCTGTTGGCACCTCTGGCACCCCTTTTACAGTAGCCTAACCTCAAAACCAGAAAAAATGACCTTTTGGACACACAAAATAAAATGTTATAATGCTGCAATTTGATGATAAAGGCTAAGACCTTGAGCCTTCCTCAGGAGACAGTCAAGACCCGGGTAGCGCTTGAGAAATTTCTGCCTATACAAGAGCGCTTGCCCCTCCATATAAAATGGAGCCTTACGTAGCACCATCACATCCTTCTGCTTAAGCAACAATGAAATATTTTGCAAAGGATATTGTCACATTATGCCATTATGCCATAAACTCATCGGGAATGGGGTCAAAGAGCTCAGGTTCCTTTCCATGAGTGCGGACGAAGAAAGCTTCTCTTGGCTCAGCTGGCTGACACTTCAGTTCCACCAAGGTGCCCTTCTCCTTGGCTTCCTTTTTCTTCCTCTTTTTTTCCTTGACACACTGGAGGAAGCTATCTCTGCTCTTGGAGTGGTAAATGTGCTTCACATGGACATTGATTCTTTGGGTAAGGATTTTACCCTTGATCTGCTTGTTCACAATTATACCCACAGTATGCTGTGTAACATTGTAGATCCTGCCAGTCTTAACATAATAGCATTTATGTGGCATGTCTTTTTGTATGGTGCCCATACCGTTAATGTACACAATGTTACCCTTATTGTAGATGTGTATGTATGTTGACAAAGGCACAAATCCATGTTTACAGAAGGAGAACATATACCAGGTTCTACACCTTTTGCCTCTTGTGTTCGTCATTTTCACACCTTAAAGGTGGCAAGTCCAGTGGAAAGAGAGGGACCAGCTCCCTTCTCCTCCTCTGAGGGCCACAGCAGTCAAAATCATCCTCTTTGGCCTCTTGATATTTTGAAATGCCTTCTGACCCCAACTGCATTGTGTCATCAAAGAGCTCTTCAGTATATGGTTTATCTTGTGTGGTCTGTTTATCGGGTGACATTTGGCCGGTGTTTGCTTCAGTTTGGACTGATGATGATGATGACGATATTTGCAACCGTGACTGAGAGGAAGGGGAGTTAAAACCGCTGAATGCAGGGTGTGTTAACCACTGAAGAACAGATTGGCGCCGCTCTTCAGAAATGAGACGCACATAGAACCGACCAAGTGATGACAAACCTGAAGGTCCTGCGACTGATGATGTGCTTGCTTGTGTGTTGTCCGGAACACTGGAAGGAGTGCCTTGTCTCGCACCTCTAGATCCACATCCTATACCCCTCTTTGCTCGCTTACCACCTATAGTTCGCTCCTTGTTCAAAAATATAAATATTAAAAGGTCAAGATTTGATCACAGTCTCTTATTGAAGAACTGTACTCCAAAGATAGCAAATCACACGTGTTCTTAAATCCCTATAATTTCCAAATGGCAACTAGAATTAGAAATATAATTTTTTCTATGGAATATCTGTGAAATGGGGTCTTATGGAAGAACCATGACAGCAAATCAACAGTGTTCTCAAATGCCTATACTTTGCAACTGGCAAATAGGAGTAGAAATATATTTTTTTCTATGGAATATCTGTAAAAGGGGGTCTTATGTGTGACACAGAAGTCTTCTTGAATCAAAAAAAATGTAACTACAAGCAAATAGTATTAAAAAAAATATTTCTTTCTATCAAATATTTGTTAACACTGTCTTATGGAAGAACCCTGGAAGCAACACTGCAACACTTGCATTTCTTTCTATAGCAGATTTGCAGATTGTGTCTTCTGCAGTGGCTGGACCCCCAAAATAGAAGAAATGAACTTTTGGACACTCTGAATAAAGATGGGAAAAATGCATCCAGCTATGCAAAATGATACACTATACAAAAGCTATACAAAACTCCATAACTCCCCAAAACTTCGCCCCACCCCAACTATTCTAACTAACAGCTTTTCCTGTGTAAAATCACTAGAAAATGGTGTATCTGCCTGCTGGTCAACAAGCACACAGGGGCAGCAGTGTGTTCAGTACAGAAAGTAAGGTTGAAATGGCGTTCAACAGGAAATACAGTGACATACACATAAGACAGTCATGTGATTTTAGCAGCCTATGAGATCTCTACACCCTAAATGGTGACCTTTTTTGACCCCTTCTGTGCTCTGTACGGATTGGCTGACTGCCAAAACTGAAGGAAGCAGCTGAAAATGGTGCCTGTCCCAAACTCAAATTTTACCGAACTTGCAGCAAAAAATTTGGTTCGGCTCGGGTTCGGAAAATATGTAAAATTCTACTCGAATTAACCTTTTTCCAAACATTTCACTCAACACTAGTAATGTTGTCTTTCCTGGAAGAGTGGCCTTTCAGCCCATGTTCATACAGTACTCGTTTCACTGTGAATAATGACATAACCCTATCAGCTTCCGCTAGCATCTTCACATGGTCTTTTGCTTTTGTTCTTGGGTTGATATGCACATGTCGGACGAAAGTATGTCCACTTCTGAGACACAGAAACTGTCTCCTTCCTGAACGGTATAATGGCTAGACATTCCGATCTTGTTTATACTTGCATATAATTGTTTGCACAGGTGAAAGAGGCACCTTCAGGTATCTGGAAATTGCACCGAAGGATGAAGCAGACTTGTGCAATTCCACAATTCTTTTCCTGCTATCTTGGCTGATTTCTTTAGATTTTCCCATGATGTTACACACAGAAGCAGTGTGTTTATAGTGTGCATAAAAAATTCATCCAGAGGGGTGTCTAATTAACTCAGATGTTGCCAATAAACCTATCAGAAGCTTCCAAAGACATGACATTATCATACGGACTGTCCCAAGTTACACTAGGCATAGTAATCCTAGTGTATGTAAACTTTTGACTTTGCAGAAAGTAATAAAAATGCCTTAAAACTTCTCCTTCTTTCATTATTCTGGCATTTGGCAAATATAAATAATTTTGCTAATCCTAATTGACCTAAACGGGTAAGGTTTATTCTGATTTCATGTCCGATACGGAGAAAAACATGCATATGGGGTTTTTTAAATATAGTGCATGTAAATTCTGGTTTAAAACTTTTTATATACCTTAGGATGCCCCTGTTTTTTTTTTTGAAACCCAAACTTCTTCTGCATGTGGTTGGATTTTAATTGCAGGGGGGCATGTGGTTTTAGCTATTTTACAGGATGAAAAACCACCCCCTTTTAAATTCTTGCATTAATTGTAGCGCACCCCATATGTTTTTTTGGGAAAGGAAATTTTTTTGGTTTATGATGCTGACAGGTGCACTAAATTTCCCTTTGGGTTTCGCCTTTGGGCGAGGCCTTTCTGAGGGGAACCCTGTCTTTTTAAAAACCCATCCCATGGTCCTGCACCTTGCTCCAGCTCGGGTTTCAGTGGGGTTCCCCAACCTTCTTATAGCCTGGGCCCATCTTCTTGTAGACAACAATTCTTTTTTTTCAAATCCTCGGCAGTTTTTTGCCCCATGGGGGTTGCCATTGTAAAGAACGGAAAAACCAAACCCCGGCAGAGTACTTTTTTTTTAACTTTTACTTAACAAAGGGGATTATAAAAAAAGTTTCAGGGGGATATTCCCCAAAAACGGGTTTTGGGGTTTAAATTTCCTTAGTCACTTTAGCGGTCTTTTTCGGGCGGCAAGCCTGCTTTGTGGGGGACCCCTCCCCCACAATGCTTTTGTTCGAGACCAAACACGCTCTTCTATTAGGACATTTGGGCAGGGGCATGGAAATCCCCCCTAGTCTGTGGGTGAACACTCCACCAAACCCTTCACAGAGCGGGGAGACCCCACTCTCGGCCCCTCACTCTCCCTTCACACTTTTCCTTTTTTGGCCCAAAAAAAACTCCCCCTTTCCCTTCCTGCCCCTGTGCCCCCCAAAACTTTTTCCCCCTGTAACCCGGGCCCCACAACCAACTTAAATCTCAAATGTTCTGGCGCCATCTATTTTGGGGAGGGCCCTATACACCCCCTTTGTTACATTTCACCCCCAAGGCTTAAGGGTTGCCGTCCCGGAAACCTGAGTTTTCATTTACTTATTCCTCAAAAACAAAATTGGCTTTTTCCTTCCCAAAGTAGGAACGTTGGGAGTCCCGAATCTGTGTGAGCCCCACCCCCCGGGTTTAAAACCCTCGGGGTCTGCAGGAGGACACTTGATCTTAAATTCCAGCGGGGGGTAAATTTACCCGGGGGGGGAAACCCACCTTTCCCCTGGGTCCACATCTGGGGCACTCGGGGGAGAGGGGGGTCCCTCTCTTTGGAGGCAGGGGGCTTGGCAAAAAAAGTACAGGGGCCCTTAAACAGGTTCCGTTTCAACATTTTTACCCTTTTTCCCCCTTTTTCCCGGGCCTTTTACTTCAAAGACTGGTATATTGGGGTTTTGGGGTTGGGGGATCACTTCGTAGCCCAGGGGTTTTCCCCATCGCCAACATTTTTTCCCTTTTTCCCCCGGGCAACGTGTTCCTTACCTTACTTGTTCTCCCCCTTGAAAAGGGAAGCTCTCTCAATCTTTTGTTTCACCGCCAACTCGCGGGGAGTCACCCGGCGACCAACCAGGTCTTTAAATTTCCTTGGCCCTTTTTCTCGATGATCCCCACCCAAATTTTGGGGAGTCCACTTTGGTTTTTTTTCCTTCACTCGGGACCAAAATTTGAGACTGAGGGGGAAACTTCCTTTCTTTTAAAACTTTCAGCTAAAGGGGGAAAATTTTTCCGGGGTTGAATGTCCCGTATTATTTTTAGACCCAACCAGCCCCAGCCACAAAGCCCGGTTTCCCCTCTCCCCTCTTGTCTTCCCTAAGGTCCATAACTTTTGGCAGAAAGGGGTTTTTTCATGGCTCGAAAAAGCGCTACCCCCTTTGTGGGGGGTAAGGAGTGGTCCGTGTCTTCCGTTTTGGGGTAAAACGACCAGTTTTTCCCGATCCCCTTCCCCTTAAAAAGCAGACCCCCTGATCGGAATTTAGCGTTTGGGGAAGCCGTTCTTTGGGAATTAAAATTCCCAAAGGGCCCAAAGGGCGGGGGTTTCCGCGTCGGCCCCGGGTCGGGATTGCCACCGAAAATTTTGGTGAAGTGGTCGTTTAAAACCAAAACAATATTTGAATCCCTGTTTTGTTTCCTCTACAGAAAGGTAGCCCATAAATGACTGCTGTGGGGGGAATAAAACGACTGAATATTCCCACGGGCCTGCTTTTCCCATGGCTTCTTGCAAACCCAAAATTTTTTTACATTTTTTGCATAGTTCTCTGCCCAGTTTTCTCTTGGGAAAGGTACCATCACTTCCCAGACAGTGTCAATTTCCGGGGGAAAAGTTGCACTTGCCGGTAGGTACTCCTTCTCGGACCATCAGTCTTTTTCCTTCGCTCCCTTTTAGTTATTCCCATTTTTGGCGACAGGACTTTCCCATTCCCGGCTTTTGGGACATTGTTTTCCGCTGGGCCAGCCTCGTACCCTTTTTAAATCTGGGGGGTTTCACTCCCCCTGTCGACTTCCCCAAATTTTCGACCGGGGGCCCCAGCCCTACCCTTCAGTAGTTTGGGGTCCGCACAGCGTTTGCCTCTGGACCCAAAACTTTGGTCGATTGAATTTTTAGGAGTCCTCCCTCCTCCGTTCTTCACCCGGTGACGCCGAGGGGGCTTTCCACGGGGGTTAGGGGACAGGCATTGCTTTTGTGTTTTTTTTCTTCCCTGGACGATACCGCGTTTGGAAGTTTGTACTTGCTGAGCCGGGCCATCCCCCGGCTGCCCAAGGTCCCAATTGGGCCCTGTATCCAATGCCCCAAGGGGGTTTAAATTGTCGGTCACCAAGCGTAAACTGTCACCGTAAAAAATGTCCGCAAATTTTTTCCGTTACCCCCAAACCACCCCCAATAACCCTAGTTTGAAGGAACTGTAATTACTGGATTCCTCTTTCCCCCTCCTCGAGGGCCCCACTTTGGGATACGCGATGACTCTTTTCTTGGCCGCCCCGCACTTGGGGAAGGACCGCCCCAAGCCTTTGAGACTCCCCTCAGTTTTTTTAACACAAAGGGGAAGCTTTAATTTTTCAAAAAGCTAAAATTGGGGCCCCAGTTAACATCTCTTTAGCTCTAGGAAAGGGCCCCAAATTTAAACATCCTTTTTCCATGGGAAATGTTCTGGGCTTGGCCTCCTCCGGGGCCGCCCCCCGGAGGGAAAAGGGATATAACGGGGCGGGAAAAATTTTGGGAAAATCCCTTTTTATAAGTCCCGGGAGTACCCCACAAGTTGAGGAAAGACTCAGTTCATTGGCTGTGTGGGGGGTGGGCCATGCTGCACTTTCCTGAAAATTTGGATCTATGGGTGTACCCCATTTTAGGGGGACCCACATGTCCCAGGTACTCGATACTGTTTCCCGAAAAAGATGGCATTTAGAGGGTTTCAACTTTTTAAACCCCTGCGGGCTCCAGCTGTTCTAGGTGTTCCCGAAGGTGGGGGAAAATTAATGGGTGTTGTCCAGGGTTTAAAAGAGCAAAACCCTTCGTAATTTTAAATCCCCCAAGCACAGGGTTTCCCTCAAACCCTGAATGTTGCAGGGGATTTATTTTTCCCAAAAAAAAAAACCCCCCCCAAAAGGATGCGTTTGAAACTCAAAAAAAGTCCCATAGGGGGTAACAAAAGCCCCTCTTCTCCGGTCCTTCTGACAAATTTTTGGGGCCTGCTAGTACCCACTGGGCTTTGGGTCCCGAGTGGAGAAATCCCCAGCCCTTCCGGGCCCCAAGGGGGAATCTTCAATGCGGGGTAATGGGGAAACATCCCCCCCCCACCGTGCAAGCGTTAAGAGCCTAAAACCCACCCCAAACCGGAGGGTCCCATCCTTCTTCTTTACTAAAACGACCGGAGAGGCCCAGGGGGTCTTATAGGGTGAATCACCTTTGCTCCCGCATTTGCTTTAACATGTTCTTGACCTCCCCGATAAAGGGCTGGGGAAAGGGAAACTGTCGGGAAAAGCTGCTGAACCCGGGTGGGCGTCCCCCCTCGGGGTTGCTTTAGGCCGAAGTCAGCTCATTTTATGGGGGAAAAACCCCCTAGGGGCCCCCAGAAAACCCAAGGACAAATTCCCCTTTTTTTCTACCGTCCCAAATTTGGGCCCTTCGGGCACATGCGTTCATTTACAATCTCAAAATGAGGGGGAAAGGGGTTCTCTGCCCCCACCTGGACAGGGTTACTATTCCTTCTTTCCCCTTTTGGCTACCCCTTTGCTCCCCAAATTTGGGGTTTTTCCCAAGGTCTGTACCTCTTTTACCGGGGGATACCTCCCGCCATTTTGTTCTCGAGAAGGGGAGTGTCACTGCTGATCAAATTTCCATTCTTTACCCGAAACCCGTACCCGGCCCCCGGCGTAAGGTTTTTCACAGAGTGCGTCCCACGCTACTTCCCTTTCCCTCGGAAGGCCGGGTCTTCCCATCAATGTTTGTAACCCTTTAGCTTTCCCATTCCCTACCTAAGGGAGGGGGATTAGAACTCGTGTTCCCCCTTTAAACCCAAACCCCCTTTTTGGTTAAAAATGAGGGACCCCAATTTCTGCCCCGTGGCCCGTTGCCCCTTCCACCCCTGATTTTATCCAGCACTGTCGGAAACCCGCTGTAAGCCCGATGGGGTTTGGGCGGGATCAGGGAACCCCGGGTTCCCCGTACTTCGGGCCCCCTTATGGGCCTTTGTCCGTCAATGGGGTTTTTAGGAAAATTCATACCCAGAATCACTGGTACTTGGGGAATCCATATGTGTTCTGTTACCCCCAACCCCCCTTTCCTTTTTACCAGGTGTCCCCAAGTCAATGTCAGCTTCATGACCCCCCACAATTTTGGGAAAAGGAAGGTTATTAGGGGTTTTAACTCACCCCCGGGGGCCCTGTCTTTAAACATAGCGGGGGGGAAAAAATTTTTCTCAAAAGCCGCCCTAGCGAGGGTGGTGACTTGGAGCCAGTATCCCCAGGCAGGTGAATTCCACCCCCCTTTAAAACCCGGCCCTTTTTTAAAACCGGGTTCCCCCGTTAAGTCTTTAGGGCCCCCACATAGGGAAAATCTCAGCAAATTTCCCCCTGCGGTTCCCCCACGAAACCCCAGGGGAATCTAGTTTAAATCCCCCCTGTTAGAGTCTCACCCTGTCGGGGGGAAATTCTTCCTTAGGGGGCCTTCGTCGGGACTCCCAACACCTCGGTCTTTTATCATTTATTCGTCTTTGGGGTGAATCTCCCCCTTGTGGCCCCATGGGGCCCTTTTTATTCCCGGGCTATTCCCTTTATTGCCAAAGTCCCTTGAAGTTCTCTCAACGTTCCTCAGGGAATTCATTCTTAGCTCCCGTGTATTCTCTCGGACTGGGGCTACCTCAGTTTTGGCCTACCGCGGGCGCTTCCCCCTCCTCCCCCTTTTTTCCAACGTGATCGTTTCCTTTAAAACTTGGTGGAAGGTCAGGTGGGGGTCCAGGGTTTTAAACCGGGTTTCCCCCCCAAAGTCCCCCCGTAAATGACTGACTTCTCAATCCCAGCAGAAAATTGATCTTTTCACCAGCAAACTCTGTATTGGCGAAGGGGGTTTTCAGGCCCCGGTTTTTTTCTTTCTTTTTCAAAACAGTCATAAGGCCCCGTAGGCCCTTTTCTTTCTGGGGTAGCGTCTCATTTTTCTTTCCCGACAACGGGCGAAGAATCTCTTCCTTAACCTGCTTCTACGGGGACGTCCCCCATACACATCCCCTAAGTTTTCAGGATCTGCTCAAAAAATTGCCCTTTGACGGGGCAGAGTGCAGCATAACTGGGTTTTTCCGGGGGTTTTTCCCTTTAAGGGGGGGCTCAGTGCCAATTTGCTTTCAGATGGGGGGGCGTTTTTACACAAAACCCGGGCAACCCCTTCTAGTTTTTTCTTTCCAAACTTTTTTGAGCGAAACATTTTCACCACTTTTAAAAAGGTAAGTGGCTTTAGTTTAAAGGGCCCACCCGGGGTTGAAAGGTTTAGATGCTGGGCGAGGGGGGAAGTAACTTGTCGGTCCATATCAGTATCCCCTCCCGTCGCCCCTACGGCAAATGTAAAGAAAAGGCAACCAACCCGGCAGAGTAATTTTCTTTTTAACTTTTAATTAACAAGGGGTGATTACAAAACAGGTTTTACAAAGGGATTTTTCCCCAAAAACGGTTTTTGTAAATTAAAGTCCTTGGGTCCTTTTAGCGGGTCTCTCTTCAGCGGCAACCCCTTGCTTTGTGGGGGGGGTCCCCCCCTCCCAAAATTTGCGTGTTCGGGAAAACCAAACGGGCAGCTCATCATTTGGGGGGACACTTGCGGGGGGAAATGGTTTAAAAACCTCCTTGGTCTTGATTTTGTAGAAAAGCTCCAAAAAAATACCTCTTAAACAAGCAGGGTGGGGCCCCCAATTTTCTCGGGCCCCCTCCTCTCTCCTTTCCACTTCCCTCCGGGTTTCCCAAAACTCCAAAACCCTTTCCCCCCTTCCTTGTCCACTTGGCCCCCCAAAACATCCCCCCCTGAAATTTTCACCCACTCCCCAAAATTTTATTTTTAAAAATTGTTTTTTTTGGGGGCCAAATCAAATTGGGTTTGAGAGGACTTTCCACCCCCTTTTTAAAACCCATGTTTTAAATTTCCCAAGTGCCCCAAGAGGGGAAGAGAGTGTGTGCCCCACTTCCACTTTCAGTGATTGACACCCTTTTCCCTGTTTAAAGGTTTTGTGTTCGAGAAAAAATTTTATCAGTTTTATGTGGGCGGAGGCCCATTTGGTTTTTAAACTTTACCCTTTTAGGAGTCTTTGTCAGGAATTTTTTTGCTTTTTTACTCAGAAGGGGCCCTCTTCTCAAAAATTCATTTTAAACCTTTTTTTTTTAAAGAGTTCGCCCCTTCCTTCCATTTTCCCTTCATTTCAGTTGGCAAAAAAAAATTTAAACCTGACGGGTTTCCCGCTTTTAAATGTTTTGTTTTCCCTTTAGATGGGTCAAAGTTTCCAAATTTGGAAACCCTTGCTTTCCCTTTTTTCATAAAAAGGGCAGAAAAATTTTATTTTTATTCTTTACTTTTAAACCCACTAATGCTATATATGGGGCTTTTTATTTAAAAGGGGTTTTTGCAAAAGTTCTTTTCCAAATTTTTTTTGATTTAAAAAATTTTTCCCCAACCGCCCCGTTTTGGCCCCGGGGAAGTCCGGTTTGGGAAAACCCGATGTCCCCCCGCCCCCGATTAGGGAAGCCCCAAATTTTTTTCGGGAAAATTTATGAGGATCCCGGGGGCACCCAAGGGGAAAAATTTGGCCCCGGGGGGAAAATTTTTTCAAAAGATGCTCCCCTTGATGTTACTGGCTGCATTGGTCTGGCTCCGCCTCCCCTT
>JAODAL010035506.1:0-42863 GCA_025379985.1 Phyllomedusa bahiana | reverse complement strand
GTCAATTGTCCTGACTCTTTTCTGTCAATCAGAATAAATCTCTGGATAAACGACCCTTCTCCAGAATCCTAGTCACAATAACTTGTTATATTGTTACACACTAGAGATGCATCCAGACCCTGTTAGTAAAATCACAATGGCAAGTTTGTCTGGCAGAGAGTTCCACAGTCTTACTGCTCTTACAGTTAAGAATCCCCTTCTATATTATGTAGAAACTTTCTTTCTATATTGACCTTTGATATATTTATACATATTTATCTTGTCACCCCAAAGGCATCTTTTCTCTAAACTAAATAACCCTAACCTTGCTAATCTTTCTGGGTATTGCAGTCCACCCAGTCTTTTTATTATTTTCGTTGCCCGCCTTTGAATCTGTTCAAGCACTACAATGTCTTTCTTGTGCCCAAAACTGTACATAATATTCCATGTGTGGTCTTACCAGGGAATTGTATAATGGGAGAATAATATTCTCATCGTGTGCATCTATGCCCCTTTTAATACACCCATGATCCTATTTGTCTTGACAGCTGCTGGCTGACACTGGCTGCTACAATTAAATTACTGTCCAGGATTCCCAAGCCCATCTCCATATCATTTTTACCCAGAGTTTTTTTCGCTTAAGTAATCATTGAATGGACTTAACATTTCCTTTTGCATTTATCCATGTTAAACCTCATCTGCCACTTCTCTTCCCAAGCCTCCAACTTATCCAGATCCATTTTTAATAAAACATTATCCTCTATCATGTTGATTACTTTTAGAGCTTATTATCATCTGCAAAGGTTACTATTCTTCTATGCAATCCATGTGAAAGGTCAGTAATGAATACATTGAAGAGAATAGGGCCTAATACTGACCCCTGTGGTTCTACTAACAGGGATCCAGTCAGAGTATGTACCATTAATCCCCACCCTTTGTTTTCTATCACTGAGCCAGTTACTTACCCGCTTGCAAATGTTTTACCAAAGTCCAAGCATTCTCATTTTACTTACCAACCTTTTATGTGGCACAATATCAAATGCTTTAGAAAACTCTTGATATATGGCCTGACCCTGATCCAGTCTTGAACTAACACCCTCATAGAAGCTGATGAGATTAGTTTGACAGGACCAATCCTTCATAAACCTATGCTGGAATGGAGTTATACGTTTATTTTCATTGAGATACTCCAGTATAGCATGTCTTAGAAATCCTTTAAACAATTTATCTACAACATTTTTCCTCAGGCCTGTTTTCTTGGTTTAATTTTGAATTCAGGGGTGTGGTTTACTGGATTCTTCTGGCTGTAGTAGAAGCCAGGTCTGTTAGCTATAGCAACCAGTGCTGACAGCCTATCAGGAGAGATCAAACAGGTCTGTAGCTTAGCGACCTGAGGAGTGATGCAGCTCATACTAGAGGAGATATCTAGAAGAGCTAGGACAACTGTTAATGACACATATTGCAAAGTGGCTTGTTTTTGCAAGATCTTTAACATAAAAAGCAATCCTTGTAGTGAGACAACCTCTTTAAACTTACCGGCCTGTAGTTTTCAGGATCACTCTTTGACCTCTTTTTGAATATTGACACCACATTTGCTATGTACCAGTCCTTTGGGACATACCCTGTTACTATGTAGGTCATAAATATTACAAACAGGGGCCTGTCTGTCACATTACCTAATTCACTTAGGACACAGCAGTGTATACTATTAGGATCTGGTGATTTATCTATTTTAATCATCTCAAGATGGAGATGCACTTTTTCCTGGGTAAGACAAGAAACATTTGAGGTGGGTTTACCTCTCCCTCTGCACATTAACAGAAAATGTCATTTTCCTCTGCAAAAATGGAGGGAAAAAATTGTTTATTAGATTTGCTTCTTCCCGTCACCTCTACAGTTTCCTACTATTTTTTCAAAGGGCCAACATTTTTAGTTATACTAAGTTTTACTATTATAGGGGTTTTAGTTTTACTTGTTTGGCAATATGCCCTTTTTTCCCAGTTTTTGCTGTCTTATCATTATTTTACAATTTTATTTTTTGCCTATAATTTTAAGGGCTCTTCCTCCCCCCTTTTTATTAGCGTAAACATTTATTATTACCCTTACATTCTGTTTTCCCATTGTTTTTTTCCTGTTTTAATCTTTTGTTTCCATAATTTGAACCTGCCCAAGTGGGGTCTTGAGAGGTTTTTCAAAGCTCCCATTTTTTTATCTGTACTGTTAAGTACTGTTAGACCTTGTCCCCCGCAATTGGTTTAGATACTCTCTAAGAAAACTGAAATTTAGCCTTTTCTTCAATGTTTTTGTGGCTCCTCACAAAATACTTTTTTTGAAGGGTGATTTGGGAAAAGTATTTTAAATTTTGGTATTATTTCCCGGTGCCCCATAACCTGAACCTTTGTTACACTGTGAGGTCCCAATATTAAGTCCAAAAGGGCCTTTCCTCTAGTTGGCTCCTGCACCCGTTGGGAAAGGTAACTGTCTTTAGTCATTGAAAAAATCCCTTTGTTTTCCTTCATGTTGGGGAGTTGAAGTCGCCCCAATAACAACCTCTTATGATTAGCCGCCTCTCTATTTGTCTGAGGGTACATCCTGGGTTCTGTTATATTTGGGGCCTATGCAGACTCCTAAAGAATTTTATTTTTGTTATTTAAACCCCCATGTATATTACCAACTGCTCCATATTTCATTTCCTGTATTTATATCTGTAGTGTTGGGTTGAGTACGGTGGGGTAGTGGTCCTCTGGACCACCGCAAGCGATGGCGTAAGCCAGCCAGGGAGTGGAATCTAATTAGGTCCCGTTTTTCACCAGAGCCCACCGACAGTGGAATGGGCTTTCTGCAGCGGGGTCTCCATCGCTAACCTGATGACTTGCTAGCGGAGGAGGCGAGGTTGCGGGTACAAAATGGAAGGCAGGCTCGTGTTGGGGACAGGCAGGTTGGGCAGGGGAGGCAACAAGGTTTTGGTGTGGACAGGCAGGAAGGCCAGGGCAGGCGGCAAGATTCGTAGTTGAGGGACGGAGGCAAACGGTACGGTACACGGTAATCAGAACAAGGCTTCAAGAACACTTTCTCAATAGGCAATGGGCACTAAAGATCCAGCCAGGGCATCAAGAAGAGGCAGGCTTAAATAAGGGCAGCAGCCGACAATACCCAATTACCGGTGCTCTGGCCCTTTAAATTAACAGAGCCGGCGTGCGTGCGCCCTAGGGAGCGGGGACGCGCGCGCCGGGAGACAGGAGCAGCAGCGGAAGCGTGGACGGGTAAGTGAGCCGGGACTCGGCCGGCAGGACAAGCGCGTCCGCTGCCCGACATGCCGGCAGCGGCGCTGCTAGACTGGGGGGGCACGTGTGCGCCTGCGACCCGGGCTGAGGGTCGCAGGGGCACCCATGACACTTGAGACAGGATTTTATATAAAGACATACACTTCTCCCCTTCTGATTTTTACGATCTCTTCTAAATAAACTGTAACCCTGTATGTTAACCACACAGTCATAGTTCTGATATAGCCATGTCTCACCCCCACTATGTCATACTTTTCTTCAGCAATAAAAAATTCTAGTTCATTAATTTAATAACATGTTTGTGGGGTAAATTCTGCAGGGACCAGTTGCAGCCAGGGATATCGACATTGCGGTCTGGACTGGATGGAGAAGAAAAGGGAAAGAGAACAACTTTCATCAGAGAAGATGTCACCTGTGAGTCCCTGGATGTAACTGCAGTGTAATCACTTTTATGTCTGTAGAGTGCCTGTGTACAAGTGGTATCTAACCCCACATGGTTTCTATATGGTGGTAATCTATGTCTGCACAACATCTGCATCAGGGGCGGCACTAGGTAGTATCATCAGGGGCTTGAGCCCCGGATAAAACTACCAGTGCCACTAACCACCAATCAGCCCGCAGGGCCTATAGCCAGTCTGTCACTGGGTTCTGAGACGCTGCCGTGGGCCTGGAGTGCCCATGGACTTTTCAACTATGCACTCATTCTTTGGACACGTATACACTTGAAGACTACTGGCGAGCAGAGAGCGAGAGCTCCCTGCCTCATAGAGTACTCTGGTGGGTTGCAAGCAGGAACAAACAGCACAGGTGGCATGAGAATGTCATCACGTCTCCTCTGTGACATGATGTGCAGGAACACATGCATCAGTGGGATCTTCATCAGCGGAACGGGAAGAGAAGAGTAATATTTTTTTAATCAACCATATACTGTAGTTCTGTTTACAGACTGGGGAACAATCTGTATAACTATAGATACTCGGGGGGCAACTTGTATATCTATAGCTACTGGGGGGTAACCTGTATTACTATGGCTATTGAGAGGCAACCTGTATACCTATAGCTATTGGGGTTCCACCTAAATACCTATAGCTACTGGTATTCCCACGGGCCTACACTTCGGCCAAGGAGGCCTTCATCCCAAAGGCTCTGTTGCGAGGAATATATGACACAATAAATAACTCTGGCGCATATAGTGACACTTTAATAGAAAAGAGCTGAAATAAAGTGGAAAGGGAAGAAGAATACAAGACAGCAGGATAAGCATCAAGAGAAAGAGAATAAGGAAAGGAACTGAAGCAGCAAGCAGATAAATGGAATAATGGACAAGATAAATGGTAGATGACAGTGGAGCATGGAGAGGGGAAGATCAGGGATAATGAGAAGGAGGGTGTGAGTGTAGAGAGACAGAGTAATCTGTAGTGTGAGGAAGAGAGAAATAAATAGAATAAGATAAGAGAATAAAACTAGAAATATACACATAAGAGGGGAGAGGGGAGGGGAGTATGGAAGATAAGATGGGTGAGGGGGGGAAGCAGGGTGTATGGAATATATGTATAAAGGTGTGTACAAATAAGGTATAAGATGTGGATACAAATAAACAAAAGGATGTAGTGGAGATACAACTAAAAAGGGACATCAGACATACACAGTATCTCACAAAAGTGAGTGCACCCCTCACATTTTTCTAAATATTGTATTGTATCTTTACATGGGACAATACTGAACCTATGAGACTTTTATACAATGTAAGTAGTCATTGTACACCTTGTTTCGCAGTGTAAATTCTGTACACCCCTAAGTGAAAATGGACAAAATGTGCCCAAAGTGTCAATATTTTGTGTGGCCACCATTATTTTCCAGCACTGCCTTAACTCTCTTGGGCATGGAGTTCACTAGAGCTTCACAGGTTGCAGCTACTGGAATCCTCTTTCACTCCTTCATGAAAACATCACAGAACTGGTGGATGTTAGAGACATTGCACTCCTCTATCCTCTGTTTGAGGATGCCCAACAGATGCTCAATAAGGTTTAGATCTGGAGACAAGCTTGGCTAGTCCAGCACCTTTACCTTTATTTTCTTTATCAATACAGTGGTCATCTTGGAGGTGGTTTTGAGGTCATTATCATGTTGGAATACTGCCCTTTGGCCCAGTTTCCAAAGGGGGGGCTCATGCTCTGCTTGAGTATGTCACAGTACATGCTGGCATTCATGGTTTCCTCAATGAACTGTAGATCCTGAGAGCCAGCAGCACTCATACAGCCCCAAACCATGACACTCGCACCACCATGCTTGTCTTTAGTAGACACACTTGTCTTTGTACACCTGGTTGCTGCCACACATGCTTGGCATCATCTGAACTAAATATGTTTATCTTGGTCTTATTAGAGAACAGAACATAGTTCCAGAATGTTCTTAGTCTGTTTGTCTTCAGAAAACTGTTTGTGGGCTTTCTTGTGCATCATCTTTAGAAGAGGCTTCCTCTGGGATGACAGTCATGCAGACCAATTTGATGCACTGTGCAGCGTATTGTATGAGCACTGACAGGCAGTGTACACTCCTCGCATGTCTCATCAGTTCAGGCTGTGTGTATAACTGCATATAGCACAGCAAGGTGCTTTTGGAGTCAGCCTGTAGCTCTGCAGACACAGGAGCAGCATGAGGAGGCTGTATAGCTGTTCTCTGTAGACATCCTTCTGCTCTACTGTCTCTCCGAGAGTGATGATGTCAAAGGTCTTCAGTGAGGAGAGACACGCCTCCTGGGAGGAGAGACACGCCTGCTGAGAGAAGAGACTCGCCCCTGGATTTCAAATTCAATCTCAGAGAATTAGCTGAAGAAGACGAACAGTTCAAACAATAAACTCCTTTAACACACAAGCTCCCCATTCACACCTAAGACCCTGTAACACTAAGAAGTCACATGACACCGTTGAGGGGAAATGGCAAATTGGGCACATTTTGCCCATTTTCACTTAGGAATGTACTCACTTTTGTTTCCAACAGTTTAGACATTGATGGCTATGTGTTGAATTATTTACACTTTAAAATAAGCTGTACATGAACTACTTTAAATTGCATCAAAGTGTAATATCTTCAGTGTTGTCCCATGAAAGATATGATACAATATTTACAAAAATGTAAGGGGTGTACTCACTTTTGTGAGATACTGTATGTGGAGAAATAAGGATGGTAAGTATATAGCAAAGGTTATAGAAAATGAGGAATGAGTTATATAAAATGCATATACTCACAGAAAACAATACATTTAATTATCTGTGGGGTATACAGATAGATAAGAAATAGGGCGAGAGACTGGAAGAGAGGCGGGAGACTGGAAGAGAAGTCACATGTCTTTCCCCCGGTGTTCAATATGCATTGGGGAAGACATAATTAATTCATCGCTCTCTATGAGAGCTATGAATTACCGTAATTGCGCGGCACATTTTGTACGTATTGAATTGCAATTATGCGCTGAAATACGCCACGCAATTTACGCCTTGTGAACATAGCCTTAAACTGTATGACTTGGGTCAAATGTTTTGCATATTCTTCCACAAGCTTCTCACAATAGTTGGTAAGAATTTTGGCTCATTCCTCCTGTCAGAACTGGTGTAACTGAGACATGTTTGTAGGTCGCCTTGCTCGCACCTGCCTTTTCATCTTTACCCATAAATTTTCAATTGGATTGAGATCAGGGCTTTGGAAGACCCATTTTCACCCAAGCTGTAACTTCCTAGCTAATATATTGAGATGCTGCTTCAGTATTGCCACATAATCTTCTCTCATGATGCCATCTATTTTGTGAAGTGCAGCAGTCCTTTATGCAGCAAAAAAAACTCCACAACATGATGCTACTACCCTCATGTTTCACAGTTGGGATGGTGTTCTTAGGCTTCCTAGCTTCTCCATTTTTCCTCCAAATGTAACAATGGTCATTATGGTCAAACAGTTCAATTTTAGTTTTGTCAGACCACAGGACATGTCTCCACAAATGTAGGTCTTTGTTCCTGTGTGCATTTGCAAACATTAATCTGACTTTTATATGTTTCTTTTGGCGTAATGGCTTCTTCTTGGCAGAGTAGCCTTTCAGCCCATGTTGATACAGTACTCATTTCACTGTGGATAATGACACAATCTTACCAGCTTCCGCCCGCATCTTCACAAAGTCATTTGCTTTAGTTCTTGGTTTGATATCCACATGTCGGACCAAAACATGTTCATCTCTGAGACATAGAACCCGTCTCCTTCTTGAGTGGTATGATAGCTGGAAATTCCCATCTTGTTTGTACTTGCATATAATTGTTTGTACAGATGAACAAAGAACCTTCGGGTATTTGGAAATTGCACCCAATGATGAACCAGACTTGTGCAAGTCCACAATTCTCTTCCTGATATCTTGGCTGATTTCTTTAAACTTTCTCATAATGTTACACAGTAGCAGTGTTTTTCTGATGTTCATTTAAAATACATCCACAGGTGTGTCTCTAATTAACTCAGATGTTGCCAATAAACCTGAAATCAGAAGCTTCCAAAGACATGACATCATCACATGGACTGTCCCAAATTGTTTAAAGGCATATAAATCGCTAATTTCCCCAGCTCTGATCCCCCCACTGCTCTGATTCCCCCCACCCTAATGGCCCTAACCCCACTACTCTGTTTCCCTCCCCAGCACCCTAGTAGCCCTTCTCCCCACTGCTCTGACTCCCCCCCCACCACCTCCCTAGTGTCCCTTCCTCCCACTGCTCTGACTCCCCACCACCACCTCCCTAGTGGCCCTTCCTCCCACTGCTCTGACTCCCCGCCACCACCTCCCTAGTGGCCCTTCCTCCCACTGCTCTGACTTCCCCCACCACCTCCCTAGTGGCCCTTCTCCCCACTGCTCTGACTCCACCACCTTCCTAGTGGCCATCTCCTCCCTGTTCTGATCCCTCCTCCACCCTAAGGGCCCTTCCTCCACTGCTCTGATACCCCCCACCCACCCTAATTGCCTCCCCCTCTGCTCTGATTCCCCACCACCACCCATAGATAACACTCACCTGTCCTGGAGAGCTGCATTCTTCTATGTTCAGCACTGAGTGCTCTGCTGTAGAGGGAGCAGAAGCTCCTCCCCTCTTCCCAGGAGTACACTGGGCTCTACTGTGCTGACAGCTTCCTGTCATGGCTCTTAAATCGTTTGGGCTGCTGGCCCCTTTCATGTATCCACTGCCTTTTCATCCATGTGACTATTTGAAAAAGGTCCTTTGTGACCGAAACGTCAATGACATACGGGTCACTTATCAATGTACATAGTGTGTTGGAGCGTGTGGTATATTTGGAATAACATTTATTAAGATTTTGCAACAAATCTTTGGAGTGCGATCATTCTTTTCTATGGGACTATGACTACTACTTTGATCAGCACCCGAAACTGAGAAAATATTTATCTCTAGGTGTGCCTACCTGAATATTATCTTTATAGCGTCCTGTCATGTGACAGGAGCTGCCAGAAGGGAAGGAACGTTAGGAGAGATGCACTGCTTCTCCTAACGTTCCTTCCTGCTGCAGAGACAGCAATGTGAGTCACCCCTCCCAACACACACTCACCCGGCGCCAGGGACGGAAGGGGGGGCGATCTGCAGCTGAGGGAAGGTGCCGACTTCAATTGGGGCGCATTTCGCCGTGTATTTCGCGGCATACTGCACTCTAATACGAGCGAAATGCGCCTCAGTCATTATGGTAATCCACAGTTCTCATAGAGAACTATGGATTACGCCTGCTCTCCCCGGGAGTACAATACGACGCGCGGGGAGATAAGTGACAAGTCATTTATTCACGGCTCTTACGTGCCGTGAGTAATGACAGTCTATGGGGCCAGCGGGCCCGCAGCATCGTGGGTGTACTCGCCGATCAGCGCGAGCTGCCGAACACCCGCCGTAATTGCGGGGCGTACTGTACGCCCTGCAATTAACCATGTGAGCTTAGCCTAACAAGCAGACGGCACCTTCCAGGTATGGAGCTGGTTCAGCTTCTGGGCCGTCTCCATTCCTGCGCCCCATAGTGACAGGCAGAGGTAGGGGCCCTAGGCGATCGCCTATCTCTGCCTACCCATCGTCCTGGCCCTGTACACAGCATTCTATACAATCCTCATTCAATCAGTAATGCTGGTTGTGGAGAGTAAGGCATTTTGGGCGACATGTATGAATTCGACTGCGGACTTTTTTTTAACTTGGCGCCGGCACTCCAGTTCTAAATAGATATAGAAAAGTGTAGAATACGACAGTATGAAGATTTTTGGCGCATTACATAGAGCTTAGTGCGCCAAGTTTGGCGCATTACATTCTATGACCATACAAAGTTTGGCGCAATAAGCTCTATCTAATGCGCCAAAAATCTGTCGTAATATACACTCTTCTATATCTATCTAGAACTGTGGTGTCGGCGCCAAGTAAAAAAAATGTATGCATTTGAATTCATATATGTTGCCCTCTTAATATTTCAATGCTCAGATTCTGAGATTCTGAGAGTGTAGAATACGACAGATTTTTGGCGCACTACATAGAGCTTAATGTGCCAAGTTTGGCGCATTATACTCTTTGCCCATACAAAGTTTGGCGCATTAAGCTCTATGTAATGCGCCAAAAAACTGCATAGTGTCGGATTCTACACACTACTAAATATATTTAGAACTGGAGTGCCGGCGCCAGGTTAAAAAAAAGTACGCAGTCGAATTCATACATGTCACCCTTTGTGTTAATTGGCTGAAGTATATCATACAAGTGCTGCCAGTAAACTGTGCTTGCTGACTTTCTATACATTCTAGCCAATCACATGCACAGACAAACATGCTGCACAGGGAAGCAGTGAGTCACTGGGAATGGTGGGACCTGAGCATGGTGGGCCACTGAGAATAGCAGGCCTGGGGTAGCACTTCAGGGAGAAAGAGGAGCCTAAAGCTAAATTCATGTGCAGTATATGCAGTCATATACAACAGCTGCAGAATGGGGCCCAAGAATCAATTCCACGGGAATTACGGGCTGAAATACGGCCCAGGCATTACGGTAATCCACAGTTCTCATAGAGTGACATGTCATTTACTAGCAGCGTATACGCACCGCTAGTAATGATAGTCTATGGGCCGACGAGGGGCCGCCCCCCCCCCCCACTCCCGCCCCCGTCTACACGGCGTAATTGCGGGGTGAAATACGCCCCGCAATTAAGCCGTGTGAACATAGCCTAAGGATTAACTTCACTGGTGGGCCCCAAGAAACAACTTCAGTGGTGGAGTCCAAGGGTCAACTTTACTTCAGAAATAAAGATATTGTGATATGTATGATTATTATTTATAAATTGCTAATATAGCACCAACAAATTCTAAAGTGCAGATATTGTCTCATTTACATCAGACCAACAGGGTTAACTAATCTGCCTACTACAGACACACAGGCATTTGGGAAATTTAAGAGGATGCCAATTAACCTACCAATATTTTATGAAAACATGGATTATATGTTCTATGTGATTTCACACTTTGGTCTGCAGTCTTATGGGATGGTAGAAAAGGAAGCTTTGGGCTGCATAAAGTGTAAATCTAGGTCATGACCATTTTTTTCGCAAGTATATTCACTCAACAGAATTCACTAGATTCTGGGTAAATTCTTTCCTCTGAGACCCTGAATATTTAATGTTTCTTCAAAAAACCAGAAGAGCAGGATTATGTGTATTACATAGATTACCGACCTAGAGTAAGTAGTTGACTAAAGCAAGATTTGTTAGCATACAAAGGAAACTGTCTGTAAATAACAATGATACCACAGGTCTAAGGACAACTTTAAACCAGATGATATTTAATAAAATAAAGCATTTCTACCCAGGCCTGTAAGCTGCCTTTTTTTCTTGTAGCATTGGGGAATACTGTTGAATTTATTCATATATAGTATGTCATTTCTACAAAAAAGCTATTTTCTCCATTGTACATAAATGGTAGTTGTTAGGGACCCCGGAGAGAGTACACCGGGACAAAAAGATATTGCGCCCTAGCACTAGGTCCCACAAGGCTGTCTCTGCCTGCTTGCTGACCCAACCCTAAGTGGTTGGCAACAACTTGGCAGCAGTCCCTACTCTGAATACGTGCAAACACTAAACAGACAAGACTATCCCTGTCCTGGACCACAGCATGAGCCCCAAACCTGCATGACCCCCAGATTAAAAAAGTGCCGGAAATCAACCAAGATTTTTGTTGAACTGGATATTGACTATCCCTGTCCTGGACCGCAGCATGACCCCAAAACCTGTCTGACCCACAGATTAAAAAGTGCCGGAAAAAGGAGTCTTTCAACCACCATTTTAGTTGAACTGGACATTGACTATACCTGTCCTGGACCGCAGCATGACCCTTAAACCTGTCTGACCCACAGATTAAAAAGTGCCTGAAAAAGGAGTCTTTCAACCACCATTTTAGTTGAACTGGACATTGACTATACCTGTCCTGGGCCACAGCATGAGCCCCAAACCTGCATGACCCCCAGATTTAAAAACTGCCGGAAAAAAGGAGTCTTTCAAACACCATTTTAGTTTCACTGGACATAGACTATCCCTGTCCTGGGTAACCTACATCTGTTCAAGTCTTCCTGTACCTCCCTTGTTCAATTCAGAGAAATATTTGTATCAGCTATTTTGTACATTCCAGTTTTTTTGTAGTTTAATTATAGAAAACACATTTTTTAATTGTATTAAATGGGTTGTCTCACTACATGGATTGATAGCTATGTTAAAGATCTTGCAAAAACAAGTCATTTTGCAATATGTGTCCATTAACAGTGTCCTACCTATTCCTGTTTTGACAGCACCATCACCCTTGAGCCACTCTTGACAATTGTGAAGAACAAATGTCTGTTAGAAACCACATTTTTTATAATAGGACCTGTAGTATAGCTGCATTTCACAGCAACATGCCCCCAAAAATTCAAAACATGACCCTTGAGCCACTCTTGACAATTGTGAAGAACAAATGTCTGTTAGAAACCACATTTGTTTTAGAATAGGAGCTGTAGTATTGTTCCATTTCAAAGCAGCATGACCCAAAAAATTATAAACATGACTTCTCAGCCACTGTTAAAAATTGTAAAGGGAGAAATGCCACTTAGAAACCACATTTCTGTTCCATAGGACCATGATTATAGCTTTATCTCACAGCAACATGACCCCAAAAAATTAAAAAAATTACTTCTCAGCCACTGTTAAAAATTGTGAGGGAGAAATGCCACTTAGAAGCCACATTTCTGTTCCAAAGGACCATAATTATAGCTGTATCTCACAGCAACATGACCCCAAAACCATTGACAATGCAAAAATTCTAAAAATAAAGTGAGTAAATGGAATACGGTGTTGTAATGAAACCTTGGTGTCTTTTACAGTTTCCACACCGCAAAACCAGCAAAATGATCTTTTGGGAACTGAGAATAAAAATTGCAGTAAGAAATGATCATTTTAAAAAACATTTTTCAAGAGGACCATTTCTGTTTGAAGAGGAATGTGAAGTAGACCGACAACTAATCGGTGACCTCGGCAATTAGGGCCACAACATCATCAGAGATCCATGCCTGATTCATCTTGATGAAAGTCAAACGATCCACGTTATCTGTGGAAAGCCGGATGCGTTTGTCTGTAATGACTCCTCCAGCTGTGCTGAAGGTCCGCTCAGATATGACGCTGGCTGCTGGGCAGGACAACACCTCTATGGCGTGGCGAGCGAGCTCAAGTCCATTCATCCATTTTGGATACCCAGAAGTCAATTGGGTCCGGAACACATCCAAAAACATCGGTGTTGAGACACAGATAATCATGCACCATGATCTTAAGCCGGTCTCTGTGTGTTGTATGTGTGCCCTGCATTACATGCGTTGGTGAGGTGGTAAATCAAGATTGCCAGAGGTCACCCATTAGGCTTCTGCCACATTGCCTGCTGCCGCTACAGCTACTTGGCCCTCTACTGCTGTCATGTCGCTGACGTTGTTCCACCGTGACATTTGAAGAACGTGAAGCAGACAAAACAGATGTCTCCAGTTGATCAATCAGCAAGGTCTCCATTTCCTGCATTTTACTCTCTATTTGGGTGGGTTGAAGGAAAGTGCTGAGTTTTGTTTTGTACCGGGGATCCAGGAGGGTGGCCACCCAGTAACTGTGGTTCATTTTGATGGCCTTAATGCGAGGATCATGTTGGAGGAAATGGAGCATCCAAGCACTCATGTGAGAGATGGAGCCTTGAGTTCCCAAGTCTCTGGGTGGAGGGACACTAGCAAACTGATCTTCCTCATCTTCCTCCTCCGCCTCAAATTCGCGCCAACCTCTTTCCAAGGCAGGGACGTCGGTAACGTCGGTGTCCAGGAATACCTCCTCCGCTTCCTCCGGCACAGCTTCAACACAGCCCTGACTTGCCTCAGATGATGCACCCTGAGAGCTGAGGCGCCGCCTTGCACTAGCCCTGGACCCAGGACCACTGCCTAATGAAGACCGATAAAATTGTGAAACTGTCGGGCCTTGTCGCTGGTGGGACCTGATGTTTCAGAGTGTCCAATGATTGTTCCAGAACTAAGATCACCACAATGCTCATGCTGACAAGGGCATTGTCCGCACTGACCATTTTGGTGGCTTCTTCAAAACTGACAAGGATGGTGCAGAGCTCTTTCACCTGCCTCCACTCTCGGTGGCTCAACACCCCGAGGTCCGCACCGCTGCTTGTCAGGCCATGTGTCACTTCGTACTGCGTAATGGCATTGCGCTGCTGCCACAATCGCTGGAGCATGTGGAGGGTGGAATTCCAGCGTGTTGCCACGTCAACAATGAGACGGTTGACGGGGAGGCCGAGCTGACGCTGCAACGGCGGAAGTGCGAACTCAGACCTCGAGCCTTCCTCAGCAGGCAGTCCAGACCCGGGTAGCGCTTTAGAAATTTCTGGACGACAAGGTTCATGACATGTGCCAGGCAAGGGATGTGCTCCAGCCTACCGATCTTAAGGGCGGCCAGCAGATTTCGACCGTTATCGCACACCACCTTGCCTGGCACAAGGTTCTTGTCACCCAGCCAGCGCTCGGTCTCGTTGCGGAGAGACGTCCACAGAGGGAGTGACAATGGTGTAGACAGAGGGTGTGACAATGGTTGGAAGCCCAGCTTCGGTGTGGCCTTTTTTGGCCAAGTGTTGCCTCCATTTCAACTCATGCATTCGCTGCATGTGACTAGACATGTTGGTGGTGGTTAAACACCTAAGATTCTTGCCTCTACTGATGCGTTTACGGCAAAGGCAGCATATGACATCGCTGGGTGAATCAGAGGCTTGCTCGAAAAAGGCCCAGGCTTGAGAGGTCCTGGACCTTTTCGATGGCGATAAGTGAGGAGCGGTGTTTCCGCTGATCGTGGGTGGCGGAATCATCTCAGCGGACTTCTGCGACCGTCCTCTCCCTTTTTGAGGCGGGACCCGTATTGACACTACCCCATCGTCTTCCTCCTCGTCCAGTGATGAAGCACTCGCAAGCAAATTCTGCTGAAAAGACCACGTTGGATCCGCAATGTCGTCATCATCATCATCAACACATATCACTTCGTCGTCCTGACATTCTGCATCCAGGAGCTGCGGGCTACAAGCAACAGGCATTGCAAGGCGTTGCTGACCGCCCAGGATTTTTGCCGATTGACTGGCTTCCTTCTCCTCCTCTGATGGCATCAGTAACTGGGCTTCAGAGCAGACAAAATCATCCTCTTTGGCCTCTTGATCTTTTAACATGCCTTCTGACACCAACCGCATTTTGTCATCAAAGAGGTCATCAGAAAATGGATTATCCACAGTGGTGGGTACATGAGTTGACATTTGTGCTGCCTTCACTTCATGTTGGACGGATGCTGACGATGTCGATGACATTTGTGGCCATGTCTGAGAGGACGAGAAGGTAAGACTGCTGGATGCAGGTTGCATTAACCACTGAAGAACAGATTGGCGAAGCTGTTCTTTACTGAGATTCACAGGGCCCTGACCCAGCGATGACAGGCCTGCTACCGACGATCCGCTGGCTTGCGTGTTGTCGCCAGCACTGGAAGGAGCACCTTCTCTCGGACCTCTACCTCCATGTCCTACACCCCTCTTTGCTCGCTTACCACCTGCATTTCGCTCCATGTTCAGAAAGATAAAAATTTAAGAAAGTATGGAAGAGTTTTTAAAAGTCTCTTATTAAAAGACAGCGAATCACAGCTATTCTTAAATCCCTCTAATTTCCTACAGCCAACTAGGATTAGAAACTGAAATGTTTCTAGCGAATACCTGTAAAATGCGGTCTGGTGGAAGAACCGTAAGACAAAATCAACAGTGTTCTTCCTTCAGTCCCAGGGATTTACAACTGCCCAGTAGGACTAGGAATTGATAGTTTTCAACAAAATATCATACAAGTGCGCTATCTGCGCCAAACTGAGATTCACCAAGCGCAATAAAACTATTCAGAAGTTACACGGATGAGAAATTGCATTTTTTGCAGCAATGACAAACGAGAACAGTTGCTAGAAAATTTTTCTATCAGAATTGTCGTACAACATGGCTATTTGAAAAAAAACTAGGGCCGCACCACGTGCAATACAGCTATTTAAAAGTTATACGGATAACAAACGGTGTTTTTTGCACCAATGAAATACACCAACAGTAACTACAAAATTTCTGTATTCAAATTTAAGTACAAGGTGGCTCTATGAACAAAACTGGGCCGCACCAAAGTAAAAAAAAAACACCTATTTGAAATGTATACGGATAATAAAAGGTGGTTTTTGCACCTATGAAATACACCTGCGGTGACTAGAAAAGTTCTGTATCCTATTGTAAGTACAAAGTGGGTCTTTGAACAAAACTGGGCTGCGCCAAATTGAAAAACACGTAATTAAATTGTGTACTGATAATAATAGGTGGTTTTTGCACCTATGAAATACAACAGCAATTACTAGCAAATTTCTGTATGGTAATATAAGTACAAGATGGGTCTTTCAACAAAAATGGCCTGCGCCAAAGTGAAAAAAAACCTATTTAAATTGTGTACGGATAATAAAAGGTGGTTTTTGCACCTATGAAATACACCTGCGGTGACTAGAAAAGTTCTGTATCCTATTGTAAGTACAAAGTGGGTCTTTGAACAAAACTGGGCTGCGCCAAAGTGAAAAACACGTAATTAAATTGTGTACTGATAATAATAGGTGGTTTTTGCACCTATTACTAACAGATTTCTGTATGGTAATTTAAGTACAAGATTGGTCTTTCAAAAAAATGGCCTGCGCCAAATTGAAAAAAAAAATATTTCAATTGTGTACGGATAATAAAAGGTGGTTTTTGCATCTATGAACTACACCTGCGGTGACTAGAAAAGTTCTGTATCCTATTGTAAGTAAAAAGTGGGTCTTTGAACAAAACTGGGCTGTACAAAAGTGAAAAAAAAACTAATTAAATCGTGTACAGATAATAAAAGGTGGGTTTTGTACCTATCAAATACACCTGCAGTTACTAGAAAAGTTCTGTATCCTAATATAAGTACAGGCTGCACAAAATACAAGGTACCATTTCACCAAAAACTGGCCAAAAACTGGTAATAAAAAGCCATTTCAATGCAGATTCAAAGCAGTCTGGACTGCACAATATACACTCTCCTTTCAAAAGCCCGCCTGTCTGTCTGCCTGAGTTCTCCCTGTAGCCATTGGTAAAACAGATAAGAGTGAAGACTGAGAGGTGCGCCTCCATCACACTGGCCCCCAAAGCTCACTCCTGATGATAAGACATAACAGGGAGTGACACCACACACCCTGCCACTGCTGCAAGAGCACAAAGGTCACATAGGAAACCATATGTAAATATGTAGAATATAAAAGCTCCTGAATCGTTGAAGTACCGTATATACTCAAGTATAAGCCGACCCGAGTATAAGCCGAGGTACCTACTTTTGCCGCAAAAACCGGGAAAGCTTATTGACTCGAGTATAAGCCTAGGGTGGAAAATGCAGCTGCTACTGGTGAATTTTAAAATATAAAAATAAATCCCAAATAAAATTACATAGGCAGTTTAATGTCCCCCATGGCAGGTATAGGCAGTTTAATGTCCCCCATAGGCAGATATAGGCTGGTATAGGCAGTTTCATGTCCCCCATAGGCAGATATAGGCAGGTATAGGAAAGTTTAAAATGTCCCCCATAGGCAGTTTAATGTCCCCCATAAGGCAGATATAGGCGGGGTAAGGCAGTTTAATGTCTCCCATAGGCAGGTTATAGGCATGAATAGGCAGTTTAATGTATCCCATAGGCTGGTATAGGCAGCTATAGTCCCCCTAGGCAGGCTATAGGCAGGCAATTGCCCCCATAGGCAGGTATAGGCCCTTTCATAGGCAGGGTTATAGGCAGGTATAGGTCGTTATAGGGCTGGTAATAGGCAGGTATAGGTCCCCCTAGGCAGCTATAGGCAGGTATAGGTCGCCTAGGCAGGCTATAGGCAGGTATAGGCAGGCTTAGGTCCCCCTAGACAGGGCTAAAGGCAGGTATATGCAGGGTATAGGCTGGCATAGGTCCCCTAGAAAAGGCTATAGGCAGGGATAGGTTTCCCCCAGGCAGGTATAGGCCAGTACTAGGCAGGGATAGGCAGGCTATAGGCAGTACTAGGCAGGTATAGGCAGGTATAGGCAGGTAATAGATTAAGTTTCTAGGCAGGTATAGGCGTACTAGGCAGGTATAGGCAGGTATAGATAGTACTAAAGGGAGGTATAGGGCAGGTATAGGCATACTAAAGGCAGGTTTAGGGCAGGTATAGACAGTACTAGGCAGGGATAGATAGTACTAGGCAGGTATAGGGCAGGTATAGGCAGTACTAGGCAGGTATAGGCAATCGTTTTAAAACAAAAAAAACCCAAACCCTTACTGTGGATCCCCGCTGCTGTCCCCGGGCGCGCTCCTCGGTTTTTCCTCGGCACAGGCGGGTGACCGTCAATCCCGGCCACGCACGCAGCGTGATGACACACGCGCCTGTGCCGGAAACTCTGGATGGCCGCGAGGTTTTGCGGCCGCGCCCGGAAAACCACTGCGGACTGAGGCTCTTGCTTCTGCCCCACATGGGTATCTCATTCTCCTGCATGTGCCGGAGGAGTTCACAATGCATTTGGGGGAGAGATAGCTTGACAGCGCCGGGCCACCGCAGCGCCTGACAGACGCTGTCAGCTGACCCCGGCCCTTCAGTTATATGCCCCTCCTGAGGAGTCACATATAAACTGAAAACGACCCTGACGGCGCACGGGCCCATCCAGCGTCCGAGTGCCGACAGTGGACTCGAGTATAAGCCGAGGGGGTATTTTTCAGCACATTTTTTGTGCTGAAAAACTCGGCTTATACTCGAGTATATACAGTAAATCAAAAATCACAAAAGAAATGTATTTGGTAAGAGTATTTATTTACCTTTCATTACATGTATAAAGCTAATCAATGACACGGAAATCCCTCTTTAAAGGGGTATTACCATCACCACAAGTGCTGCTGGAAGGGCCACTTACTGCACCTTTAACTTGCTCTATTGTCTCTTTGGTTACTGACCATCATTGTGTGCTTGCAGTAGTGCCCGCTACTGCAGCGTTATCATAGACTGCCTATCCCAACCAGAGGCAAAGTCACAGTAACGCTGGATTACCAGCACCACTGAAAGCACACTGTGGTGGTCAGTTACCAAGGAGACAAGAGAGCAAGTTGAAGGTGCAAAAAGGCCTGTGTTAGGTAAAGCATAAATTTTTTTTAATAACATGCATTTTGAATATTGCTTACATTACAGTAAATGGCCCTTTCACCAGCACTTGCTGTAATGGGAATACTCCTTTAAGTTGTGATAATGGCTGTTGACCATTCTTGCATTGCAAATTGTATAGAGTAATGCTGTACTTATGCATGGCGACCATCCAGGTGTCTGTACATGCTCCCTATGTTCCCCTGAGACCTAGTTACAGCCAGTATGGTTAAGTGGGCAGAGAATTAGTTATATAGAGAGTCTATAGCAAGCAGTGGCAGAGTAGGGCAGCAAGATCATGCTGATGCCACAAACACCTTTTTGGCCTGGAGGGTTCTGGATCTAAGTCCACTGCATGTACTTCACAGAATGAAACTCCATGGTACTAGGCTGACAGCCATTAGTGTAGTTGCATTTAAGCAGTGGGAAGAAAGACAACCTGGTTTCCATCCAGGAGTCAGCATAGCTGATCTGTTGGGAAAAGAAAGAGCGAAAGTAAATGTGGGAAGCGGGATGAATAATGTAAGGGGGAGAGCTACCTTCACCCTTTATGTAATGTTCCCGTGTACTTCCTCTGTATCCAACATGAGTAAACAGCAATGTGTTGATTTGTGCTCATATACTGGTCTCTCTGGACTTATTCCATTGTAACTCACCACATTTACAGTCTCATCTGGAAAGCAGTGTTTTGTGCCCAGTGCATCTCATGAAGAAGGGTGGATATAGGGCGACATGTATGAAATTTGACGTTTACATGCCAAATTTCTTGCGCATAAAAAGGCATAGAATGCGCCTGATTTATGAGCCCGCAATAGAGCGGGTCATAAATCAGGCGCATTCTAGCGCACAGGCGACAGTTCTGGATTAGGTATACCACTTTGAAAATGCTCTACCTGTTCGAGCTGTAATGCGCCCAGAAATGCCATAGCGAAGCTACAAATATGTAGCTTCGCTACGGTTCTAGTGCGCCCCACATCCCGCACGACCCCTCCCCGAGATTGGACGCATTACAAGGTGCTGCGGGCGCTAGGTACTGCGCCCGGGGGTGGTATGCGGGAGATTTAAAAATGTATGAACGGGGCTGCGCCTGATATTGGGCTGAAAAAACACCAGATATCTGTCGCACCCCCGTTCATAAATTTCTCCCATAATGTCCATCATGAGGGTGGCTACCATTTCCCTTTCCACTCCTGTGTATCACACATTCAGTAGCTATCTATGAGTATATGTTACTATTCTGCCATGACTTTTTCTATGGATAGCCACATAAAAGTAAAACCAAAACCACAATTTTATTTCATCCCCACACACATTCAGTTCCTTATCTATGTGTATGTATTACTATCCTGCCCTGACTTTTTCTATGGATAGTCACATAAAAATAAAAACAATGACCCCATTTTATCCAAAAACTCATCCCCTCTGTTATTTAAAAAGATATAACTCAGCTCTGTTTCATATTTGGGGTTAACTATATTGCTTTGGTGCATATAGTACCAATCATCTTAAAGGGAACCTGTCAAAGTGATCGTGCTATCTAAACTGCAGGCATCATAAGGGGCCGTTTACACGGCAGTGGACAAATATCGGCCGGTTTGCCGGCCGGTATTTGTCCGGTTTTGCGGCCGTCCCCACGGCCGCGGGGAAGACGGCTTTTCTCCGCGATGAGCGGAGAACAGCCTCCCCCCTCCCATTGAGATGCACATGTTCTGTCCGGAAACCGGACGGAAGATAGTGCATGTTCAATGTTTTGTCGCCGGTCAGCCGGCGACAAAACCGCCGGGTGGAAAACCCGTGCAGTGGGGACTGCTGCACGGGTTTTCCATAGAGCACAATTGTGCTCATTTTCGGCCGGTTTTTCAGGCGGTCTGAAAAAACGCAAACCGGCTGAAAAACCGGCCGAAAACCCTTGCCGTGGGGACATGGCCTAATATAGAGCAGGAAGAGCTGAGCAGATGTAGATACATAGGGCCACATGTATGAAATGTGGTGTTTAAACGCCAAAGTTCATGCGCACTAAAATAGCATAGAATGCGCCTGATTTATGAACCTGCTCTACATTTCTGGCTCAGGTATACCACTTTGAAAGTGGTACACCTGTTCCAGCAGTAATGTGCCTAGAAATGCTGCACGCCCTCCCGAAATCAGGCGTATTACAAAGTGCCCCTTGCTCTCTGTACTGATAATGGCCTGATAATGCAATTGCATTAGCATGCAGGTGGCATTTCAGTGAAGCGAATGGGGCTGTGCCTGATGTCTGGCTGAAAATGCACCAGACTTCTGCCACAGCCCTGTTCAAACATGTCCCCCATAGTTTTTTATAAACTAGATAAGAGAGTTCGGTAGGCAGTTTTATCAGTGATTGACACCTACAGTGGAGAAAATAAGTACTTGATACACTGGCGAGTTTGCAAGTTTTCCCACCTACAAAGAATGGAGAGGTCTGTAATTTTTTCTGTTGGTAGACTTCAACTTTGAGAGACAGAATCTAAAAAAAAAATCCAGAAAATCATGTTATATGATTTTTAAATAATTAAATTGCATTTCATTGCTTGAAATAAGCATTTGATACAATAGAAAAACAGAACTAAATATTTCGTACAGAAACCTTTGTTTCCAGTTACAGTTTCCTGTAGTTCTTGACTAAATTTGCACACACTGCAGCAGGGATTTTGGCCCACTCTTCCATACAGATTTTCTCCAGATCATTCAGGTTTCGGGGCTCTCACTGGGCTACATTGAGTTTCAGCTCCCTCCAAAGATATTTGATTTGGTTCAGGTATGGAAACTGGCTAAGCCACTACAGGACCTTGAAATGCTTCTTACGGAGTCACTCCTTAGTTGACCTGGCTGTGTGTTTCAGGTCATTGTCCTGCTGGAAGACCCAGCCACGACCCATCTTCAATGCCCTTACTAAGGGAAAGAGGTTGTTGGCCAAAACTCATGATATATGGCCCCATCCATCCTCCCTTCAATACAGAGCTCTCGTCATGTCACCTTTGCAGAAAAGCACTCCCAAAGTATGATTTGTCCAATTCTATGATTCACAGTTGGGATGGTGTTCTTGGGGTTGAACTCATCCTTCTTCTTCCTCCAAACATGGCGAGTGGAGTTGATACCAAAAAGTTCTATTTTGGTCTCATCTGACCACATGACCTTCTCTCATTCCTCCTCTGGATCATCTAGATGGTCATTGACAAACTTCACACGGGCTTGGACATGTGCTGGTATGAACAGGGGAACCTTGCGTGCCCTGCAGGATTTTAACCCATGACGGTGTAATGTGTAACTAGCAGTAATCTTTCAGACTGTGGTCCCAGCTCTATTCAGGTCATTGACCAGGTCCTCCCATGTAGTTCTGGGCTGATTCCTGAGCCTTCCCAGAATCATCCTTACCCCACAATGCGAGATCTTGCATGGATCCACAGACTGAGGAAAATTGATAGTCTACTTGTGTCTCTTCCATTTTCTAAAAATCAGTTGTTGCCTTCTCATTCCATTGTCCTGTAGCCCATCCTAGCCATTTGTAGATCTACAATTTTGACCCTACAGTCCCTAGGCAGGTCTTTGCTCTTGTCTATTGTGGAAAGGTTGGAGTGTGATTGATTGAAGGACAGAATTACAGACCTCTACATTATTTATAGGTGGGAAAACTTGCAAAATCGCAGTGTATCAAATAATTATTTACCCCACTGTATAACTCTATTCACACTCATTCAGGAAGGCTGATAAGACCACCTACTGGGCTTCTTAACTCAGAAAAACAGTAACTTTAATGAATAAATGACAAATTTTGCTAAATCTCTCCCTATTAAAGGGGATTTGCCGAGAGAAAGTTTCTTACCAAGTTTCTTACCTCTCTCATTAGCCCAGGCAGAATGTCAACAAATCACGCTGAGTCATGAAGCTGCAGTAGAGAGAGGGAGAGGGGAGGGGGGAGGGCGGAATCCGAGGGAGCGTCTCAAAACTTAAGGGAACTAATAAACAGTACAACAGTGGATTCAATACAGCAAGACAGCCTCAGACAGCACTGTCAGGAAGAGCCTTATCTGCTAAGATGCTAATGTAATGTAAACAAATCACGGAGCCGAAAGAGACAGAGACGCATACAGACACACACAGCCAGAGCACAGAGCCTGCATAAGGGGATCCTGTGACATGTTCACTCAAATAATCAAACTATAACTTGTGAATTCGGTATACAAAAGAGAACACCTATTCTACACAGCAGCTTGAAAGCTTCTTCATGTTCTCTGTCATCAGATAAAGCAGGGATCTAATAACACTACAGCTAGTTATTCTGTATACAAAAGAAAACATATTGCTACCCGGTGCCTTAAAAGACCATTCATTTTGCCTGTCATCAGATAAGAAGTGATTCACGCAAGCGCGGCCTTTCAGCTCCTGGGTCGTGACTAGGGGAAGCTTTGTGGTAACCAAGGGGGATTGAGAAATGCTGTAGCTCTCAGAGTTTTCACTTTTTTTAATCACATATATTTAGAAAAGTGATTAAATACCCATTTTGGAGGTTCCCACGTCAACATTACATGGTGGCAAAACCCCTTTAAACTAGAAATCAATGTGCTCAGCATCTCCTACTCTGTAACATGCTGCCTGCAGATCAGATCACTTGGTCGCTATAACAGGTTCCTTTTAAATGGAAGCTTTGGCGAAAAGTTTTAGTGATACTGATGGCAAAAATGAGCTACTATTTAATCTTTTTTTAAAATAAAGTCTCATAGTATACTGTATGTGTTATCATTCCTGTGTGAAAACACTCGGCAAGATCTGAGCTGTGACAAATTATCTTGTGCTTCTTGTCTTCACACGGCTGTCTACACTTTTATTACAGAGCAAAAATAAGTGAGTGAAGCAGAAATGTAATTACTTTTATCAAACTGATTCATAATACTCTGTAAAACTAGGCCCCAAGAATGTGTTGACTCAATACATTTCAGCATTTATACTGTGTCAAGAAAACAAGTATACCACAATAAACCCACATAGGATGCTATTGATTTACCACCTCAGAGAAATTAAACTTCCATGTGACATTAAGCTGTAAGAAGTAACAGCCAAATAAAGAGGAAATGTCGTCTGTGAAATGAAAATAAAAAGTAAACATTTTAAACAAACAGCAATTTAATGTATGTTTTACATGAAGGAAAATTATGACCCATTAAGTGTTTTCCTCCCTTCATTATATGCATTAAAGAGAAAACTCGTTTCCTTAAGAGAGATGGAGAACTTTGCTGCCATTTTTCTTGAACGTATAACATTTATGGCTTTGATTAATTACTCCCCTAGGGACCATTCTCTAGGCCGCCCAGGTAGAAACATGGTGCTACTTGTGTATGGGGATCAGTGACAAGCAAAGGTGAGTCACAACGCAGACAATAGGCTTCCCTTGCTTACATTATGACTGAATACTGTGGGTACTAAGAAATGAATCACTATTGTTGGCGTGTGCATAACTAATTAAAGCAAAGCAATAACTTTCAGTTAAAGGGAATGTGTCATCAAAAATGACTTATTGTTTAACTCACATTTTTATGTTAAACACATTCTTTAGGAATTTTTGGTTATGTTTTTTTTAATTTTCCATATCACTTTCAGTATTTTTTTTTAATAATTCTTAGGTCCTGCAGTTTTCACTTTGGCCACTAAGCAAAATAATCATCTGACACTTCCTGTTCTGTTTAGAGAGATTTTCAGCAGTGTGCTCAGTATCAGCACAAAGAGGGTCAAACTGAAAGGAGACACCATTGTGTACAGATAACACAGAATCCACCAATCACAAGAAGAGATGTCACAGCTCCCCCTCCCTTCACAGTGAAAATTCTCCTATACAAGTCTATGGGACAGAAACTGTCTTAAGAATCCTATGTGCATGAAGCTGCTGTAAAGTCTCTCTCTGACTGCTGTTAAAGCAGTGCAACCAAGAATGTCTTCCCCACAATCATTTATAGATGGCCGAATAGAGAAATCTACAATCAGGAAATAAAAACGACAGAGAGGAAAAGAATATGGATCAGGGGAGAGGAAAAGAATATGGATTGATTTAAAGATGTCCTTACAAAACAAATTGTATGATAGCAGACAAAGATCGTAGATTAAACAGCAGCATCTTTGTACTAGAAGTGGTTAATGATCCATTGTCCTGTTGGTGAAGTAGTGAAGCATAACTTTAAACCCCACAGTTCAAAAAAAATGATGCCTCCATAGCGGAGGCAGCAAAGAAGACTTAAGATTTGTTCAAACACAACAGATTTATCTGAATGTGCCTTACAGAAATCCATTGAGTGAATAAAGTCTGTTCTGCACTCTAGAAAGAATGTCGGTGCAAGTTAAAGGGATATTGCAGTCTCATATAGTAAAGTCAAGTTTGGCATGAATAGATATTTTAAATAGGGAACATGTCCAAAAACATAGACTTATGGGTCATACTTACAGCTCCATGGTTCGACGAAATAACATTCCTAGTAGACGACATTATAAGCCCAAATGCTACATGGGAGAAATTTAACAGGTGCAGGTCACTGATAAACAATTGCTCACATACCAATCGACAAGGGAGGCTATTATCAAGTAAAAAACTGCACATTGGATAAGAACCAGTTCACACCAGTATGCAGAAAAGCCACAGAAGCATACAGGGGAGATTGCACAAATGTAAAAATACTGATAAACAACCATCAATGTTTAAACCGCTGGCAACAAAATTGAGTACACCCCTAAGCGAAAATGGATAAATTGTGAACAAAGTGTCAATATTTTTTGTGGCCACCAGTATTTTCTAGCACTGTCGTAAAGGAATTCTCTCACTAAAGAATTTAGCATTAAACAGGTAGAGACCGGTAATTTAAGAGTTTTTCCAAATATATGGGATAGGTATCTGGGCCTGCATTAGGCATTTGGCACCCCATTAGCTAGGTATCTAGGTCCTCTATTAAGTAGATAGGTAGGTATATAGGTCCCCCATTAAGTTGTTATGTACTGTAGGTACAGAGGGCCCTCACTAGGAAAATAGTTATATGGGCCTGACATAAGTTAGGTACAGAAGCTGGTAGGTATATGCCATTTAGGTAGGTATATAGTCCTCTCATTAGACAGATGTAAAGACCTCCAGCAGGTAGGTAGGTATATAGCCCCTTAATTGGTAGGTATATAGGTGCCATGTAGGTAGGTATAGAGGCCTTTCAGTCAGTAGTTGGGGCCCCCCAGTAGGTGGATTTATAGGACCTCCCTAATCGGTAGGAATATAGGTCCCTAGTAAATAGTTAGATAAGTTCTCTGTAAGTAGTTGGGTAGGTATATAGGCCCCAGTAGTTAATTAGGTACATGGGCCCATTTTATGTAGGTCTGAATATAGACCCCTGTAGGTAGTTAGGTATATAGACCCTCAGTCGGTAGGAAAGTATAGAGGCCACCCAGTAGGTTGGGATTTAGGTAGGTAAGCCCCATGCAGGTAGATATATATGCACCCCATAGGTAGGTATATAAGCCCCATGAAAGTAAGTATATAGGCCCTCTGTAGGTAAGTATATAGGCCCTCTGTAGGTAGATACAAGCCCCTTCAATTAGGTATAAACCCCCTGTAGTTAGGTTTATGTCCCCTGTAGGTAGATAAAGGCCCCCTATAGGTATGTATAGGTTCCCTGTAGGTATAGGTCCCTTGTAGGTAGATATAGGCTCTCTTTACATAGGCATAGGACCCTGTAGTTAGGTATAAGACCCCTATAGGTAGGTATAAGCCCACTGTAGGTAGATATAGGCCACCTGTTGGTAGGTGTAGGCCCCCTATTGGTAGATATAGGCCCCCTGCATGTAGGTATAGGCCCCTTGGACAGCCAGTTTACGGCATCTCCTATGCCAGAAGCCTAGGGACATCTGTCTTAGACTTCTGGGAGTCCAAGTGGTGCAGGAGGCATGATGACATTGCTGCATCACGCCGCCTGCGACACTTAGGGTATACCCACATGGTCAAATTTTGGCATGCATTTCACGTCGTATTTGCGCTCTAATACAGACGAGATGCGCGCTGAGATTTCAGTAATCCACAGTTCTCATAGAGAACTATGGATTACGCCTCCTCTCCCCAGGCATAAAATACGATCGTATTGTACGCCCAGGGAGATAAGTGATATGTCAATTACTTGCGGAGAATATGCACCTCGAGTAATGACAGTCTATAGGGCCTATGGGCTGCCTCCCCTTCACTCCTTCCCCCGTCACGGGAGTACGCACCGATCAACGCAACTCCCAAACACCCAGCGTAATTGCGGGGCGTACTGTACGCCCCGCAATTACTCCGTGTGAACATAGCCTTACTACTGTAGGCTGTAGGTCTTGCCTGTAGCCCATCCCACAGTAGTTGATGAAGCAGTGAGCCCATTGGCTTCCTGCTCCATTATAGTTTTGAACCGTATGATCGTAGGAGGATGCTCATTTAGATAAAAACATTCCTCAGGGCTCGTGGCGTAACAGGGGATTACTGTCTCTCTGCTGATCTGTCATGGGTAGTATATGTGTCTGTCCCAGGGCCCACAGGAGGATCCTCTGGTACAGCACTGGATACACGGGGTCCCTGTAATATGACGCTTGTGGGCTGTTTTTAATATCCCAAAACACCTCTAAAATATTGATTTTACTTCATTCACAAGAAGGATGACTGTAATTTTGGCTTTAATTTTCTAAGGGTGCATTTACACCACGTTTTAACAGTCTATTGGTGTGCACACACATAGGAGTCCCGCACTAATCTATACACAGACCAGAATTTAACTTAAATTTTTCAAGTATTGGTCCTAACATTTAAATCTCATGCTAACTCGGTTGAAGGAAAAAATTAAGAGAGGCTGTTGGAAGTAGGCATTTCTGCACTTATGAGACACATTTTGCCATTTTTGTTGCTTACTATCCTTGAACTGAGTTAGCAAATTAGGTTAAAATTTTAATGTTGAGACAGGTGAACCCCCTGTGAGTAGTTGGGAAGTGCACTGTTGCGGTCTAAAGCTCTTATGGCAGTCGTGCTTTAATAATATCTATAGGAATACCATAAAAAAGGCACCCTGACAGATCCTGCAGTGGAGCCATGGCATGGTCTACCCTGTATACTACAGGAAAATAGAGCCAAAATAGTCCAAAAGAGACTATGTTTGCTCTATGGTTCTTCAAGGATCCAGACAGATGCATCTTTTTATGGAATCCCTATGGAGATCAGAGCACAGTGTGAACACACTCTTACTCATGGTGGGTTTGAAATAAGGACTCTATTGCTCTAAGGCCAGGTTTGCACATTGTGGTCAGATCAGGATTTTTTCCAAAATTGTTGCAAAACTGCATAATTTTTACCATGATTTCAGAAAAATGTGGCAAAAACTGCAATCTGACAGTGATATGTAAACCCAGCCTAAAGCAATGGTCTCCTATGAGTACAAGAAATTTAGAACAGCTGGAAAGCCAAAGGCTGGAGACCACTGATCTAATAGAATGGCATTTACTGTTAGGCCATAATACCATATTGATTCATAGGCCCCATAAATTAATCTTATGAGGATTAATATGTATTTGAACACTGATAATGTAAGGAATGGAAACAGCCAGAAAAGCAATTTGTCAGAGAAATAGAAGGAGAAGTGGCTGTCAAAGCATTTAATTAACAAGTCAGGAGCTGGTATGCAAAAATCAACCAGTGTAAAAGTGCTGAGCTGCACAGGCAGCAGGTTATGAATGGCCAAACTTTTCTGCAGTAAGTGCAGTATAGGTAATCTGCTACCAGCACCAGGCATAGCGTCAATCACCTGCGTGTTATCGATTGAAGACTACGCTCACAATTTCCTATACATGACCTGTAATCCAGCCCTGACCCCATTACTAAATGACTACTCTTAGGCAATGGCCTTGTGTGTCTAATAGAAAACTTAGGCCTGAGCTTTTGTATAGGTATAATTTTTGTCATTTATTACTGTCTCTCCAGGATATCTAAGTACAGAAACCCTGCAAATCATGTAGTATTAGTGCACCATATAAATCAATATATTATATAACAATGCTCATAAAAAGAATAAAAATGTGACTTCATGACCAGTATCAATAAGGCCTTGTTCACACATTGGCATTTCATATGGAAAAATGTGCATTAGTTCCACGTGGAATCCATGTCCCATTATATTTTATGAGATTCTGTGATATAGTTTATATGGCAAAGATTTTTCCAACATGGATTTGAAAATCCAAATGTCACTTATTGACATATTTTCTGTGCAGATCCTACATGGAAACAGATACTGTACAAAAGACTGGATTTGCCCCAAATAAGTAGAGATACTTCACCTTAAACTTCACCTGAATGTAAGGCATGTGCTATCCTACTTACAAATAATTTTATTTGGAAATGTTTCTATTGCAATACTGACTATCTACACTAGAGGAAGACAAACATCACCTTTCAAACTAAGACTACACTGATGTAGTGAAGTCATTCCCATTTGTTCCTCTCTAACTGCAGAAAGCATCTCAGTAATGTAGTGTTTAAAAGCATGCCAAGCATTATACCTTTTTATCATGTTATAGGAAAGTCTAGTCTGCTGCTCTTTCCTATAAAGAACCCTCTAACAAAAGAAAAAAGTATACTGCAAAGTATGCAGTTTTCTTTCAATCATTGAAACCTATAGGTGATGCAGGTCTCACTAACATTACTTAAATTCACAATGCACCTGCATGTAGCCATGTGCAGGACTATTGATTGCTGATGACTGTTCCTTGGTCAACTGATCTTTTACCCTTAAAGAGAACCTATCAGCTACGCTATGCTGCCCAAATGACAGGCAGCATAAAATAGCTGTAGATCACCTGGCCCCACCCATGTGGATTTTATCCTTAAACTCAGCAGCATTTCAAGGCAGAATATAAAGTGAAGTTGGGCTTGGTGAAGTTGCCTCTAATGTGAGAGTTCTCAGGTTAGTTGTGGGAGCAGGGAGAAGCTACACAATGGACTTGTCTCTTTCGGCCACGGAGGTTTCTCCCTATACTCGACCCAACTTCACCAGGTGTTTTATCCTGAAAGCGGCAGTGTTTAAAAGCTACATAGCTGGGACTGGGTGAGCTACAGCTATTCCATGCTGACCATCGTTTGGGTGGCATAAAATCGCTGGCAGACTCCTTTTATGCATAACACCGACTGCAGAGCAGACTTGGAGTGCACTGTCCTCATCTGATCATCTAATTTCCATACCAGTTTAGGAGCCTCTTTTTTCATGTTTAATTTTTATTTAAAGGTGTGTTCCCACCATAGACTTTGATGGCATATTGCTAGAATATGCCATCAATGTCTGATAGGATAGGAGTGGGTCCCAACTATGAGCCCCACACCTATGTTGAAAACTTGCCCCCTAAAGTTACAGAAAATGGAGAGTTGGTTACGCTTGATTGCTGTGTTTGGCTGTGTGTATAAAAATGTTAAAGTGGTTTTCTCATCACAAGCTTTCAGAGACTTGAGCTGTTTCTTTCTCTTACAGCTTCAAATCCAGAGGCATGTCTTTCCTCCCAGTAGGCGTGTCTCCTCACTGAAGACTGGTGACATCATCATTCTGTGTGAGCAGCGGAAGGGAGAGGATGTCACAGCTCTGCAGACCTCCTGCAGTGGTCACTTCTCATGCCTGGAGAGCTACCTTATTGGGTCCTATATAGGAACGATGAGGGACTCCCAATCCCCAACAGCAGGCATCCGACTTTCCTACCATAGGAAAGCGGGTTCACCAAGCTTTTCTATATAGATCCCCAATACGGGTATATAAAACCCTCCATAGGTAGGTATATAGGTGTTGGAAAAATGAGGATTCTAAAATATTTGTGTGGTAAATTCTGCAGGAATGAGTCGTGGCTGGGAGAAGACGTCATGATGATCTGGGCTGGATGGAAAAGAATAAGGAAAGTGAAGAACTCCGATCAGAAAATACATCACCTGTGATTTCTTAAATATAAATGCACTGTAATCAGTTATGTGTCTTCATGTGTACACTGGTATGTACCCCTATATGGTCTATATATGGTGGTAATATTCAGTCTGCAGAGCCTGTGTACACTGATAATTACCACTATGTGGTCATTCTACGGAGATGACATACAGTCTGCAAAGCCTGTGTACACTAGTAATTACCACTATGTGGTCATTCTACGGAGATGACATACAGTCTGCAAAGCCTGTGTACACTAGTAATTACCACTATATGGTCACTGTATGGTGGTACTATTGGTTGTAGTGTAATGCTTTAGGCTCAGGCACAGGTTGGCAGGATCTCCCAGCTCTGCTGGACGCTGAATAGGCTATCCAACATCTAGGAAAGCTTGGTGATGCCAAAAGCCGTTACACAGTAGCTGGGTGTAGTGGGTGTGATATTTTGTGAAGGGGTGTGGCTTGTTATAAAAAGGGTGTGGTTTGTGCAAATTTTAGGGGTGCTGCTCATCCATCTTTTGCTCCCAACATTTCTGGTCATCTTATTACAGGGTATAAATTTAGGTTTTCAGGTGGGAGGTCCGAAGTTACTTCAGTCAGGGACACTGTTTCTTTTGGGCTCAGTTCTGTCCAAGTGTGGGCAGTCCTGGATTTATACTGGCTAAGGTCCAGGGACGGATTCCATTCCCATCGCCTCAAATCCTAGGTAGTACAAGAGAGAAAAGATCCAGAGAAAATAGGAGACCTGACAGCATGTACCTGAATAAGCCTGAGAGGAGATCTCACGATTGTTTATGCCTAGATACTTCTAGCCTTGCTCAACATTACTGTTATAAAGATTCCCAGATCACTTAAAGGAGTTGTCTCATTACAAGCTTTCAGCCTACTTCAATGCTTCTGGCAGCAAAGGATTTTTGAATTTAGGGGCGTGCTTCTTGTCTGCCTCTTCTCCTCCCTCTTCCCCCCTCCCCTCAGCACACAGAAAGCTCTCCTCCGTAACTTCTATACAGCAGGGGGAGAGTGAGGGGGGTTTGCTGCCAGAGTTAAACCTGTGTGTGCCTGCCTAGGTCTGCTGCAGGCTGCTGGATCAGCTGCACTGTCAGCTCCACAGAGACAGGAGAGGGCTGATCTAAGAGTGTGGAGAGGTCTGTGAAGCTGTGTATGCTAATAGCAGAGCAGGGGGGATGTAAATGTTCCTATACCCCCTGCTTAGCATAGAAATCTCCACATATCCAGCAACAACAAGCAAACCCTGTCAGAACAGACACAGGGCAGCTGTGAAGTGAGTTACTATAATCACGATGTGCCACTAATACAGCAGAGCAGGGAGAGATATGAACCGTTCACATGCCCCCCTGATCTGTTCTATTAGTATAGTCAGAGCTCTACAGACACATCATGATTATAGTAACACACTTCACTGCTGTCACATCCTACTGACTACAGATCAGCCTCACCTCTGCTCTCCTCAATCTGTTTTAGAGAGCAGGAGGGAGCAGGGACACACAGGGTTTAATCCAGCTACACAGACAAAGAAGCCAGAGCCCTCCCCCTCCCTCCACTACAGAAGCAGACTGTGTGGGAGGGGCTCTGTGCTCTGACCTGTATTCAGAAACAGATGAGTCATCAGCACTGACAGCCAGTGAGATCAACAGGTCAGCTGCTATAGTGATTTCAGGAGCTGATGCACTACTACTAACAGGGATAACTCAGTAGGACATATGTAATGAACATATATTGCAAAGATCTTTTAATTAAAACCCAATCATTGTAGCGAGACAACCCCTTTAAAGGTTACAGAGAAAGCTCCTGCACAGAGTGCTGATAGTCTGGATTTTTGTTTGGTACCACTCCTACTACAGGCTTCTTGTGAGATCTGTAAAGTCAATGTTGAATGCCTGTTTTTGAGCAAGTCATCTACACTGAAGTAAGGCTCTGGCCACAATGCATAGGACAAAAAAGTCTGTGGCCTACGGGTGGCCGCAGACTCGCGGCTGTCCGGAGCTCCCGGAACAGGCAGCGTGCATGTCATAATGCTGCGTGCGCGGCCTGATGACGTCACCCGCCTGTGCCGGCACGAAGATAGAGCGGAGACCCCCGGGAGGACGGAGCAGCCGGGGATCCGGGTTTGATTGTTTGTTTTTTATTTTCATATTATGCCTACAACTGCCTATACCTGCCCTATACCTCCCTAAAACCCGGCCCTTTATACCTGCCTATACTGCCTACGCTGCCTACAGCCGGCCCTATACCTGTACAGCTGCCTATACCTGCCCTATACCTGCCTACAGCCGGCCCTATACTGCCTACAGTGCCTCCCACCCCGGCCTTATACCTGCCTACAGCTCCCATATACCTGCCCTATACCTGCCTACAGCCGGCCCTATACCTGCCCTTTACCTGCCTACAGCCGGCCCTATACCTGCCCTATTACCTGCCTACAGCCGGCCTATCCCTGCCCTTTACCTGCTTTAACCGGGCCTACAGCTGCCTATACCTGCCTACAGCCGGCCCTTACCTGCTACAGCTGCCTATACCTGCCCAATAAATGCCTAAAGACGGCCCTATAACTGCTAAATACCTGCCTACAGACCGGCCTAGACCTGCCCTTATACTGCTTACAGCTGCCTTTACCTGCCAACTGCCTGCCTATCCTCCCCCTATACCTCCCTACAGCCGGCCTATACTGCCCTATACCTCCCTACAGCTGGCCCTATACCTGCCCACAGCCTGCCTATACCTGCCCTATACCTGCCTACAGCCGGCCCTATACCTGCCCTATACCTGCCTATACCTGCCTACAGCTGCCTATACCTGCCTACAGCTGCCAATACCTGCCCTATACCAGCCTACAGCCGGCCCAATACCTGCCCTATACCTGCCTACAGCCGGCCCTATACCTGCCCTATACCTGCCTACAGCTGCCTATACCTGCCTACAGCTGCCTATACCTGCCCTATACCTGCCTACAGCCGGCCCAATACCTGCCCTATACCTGCCTACAGCCGGCCCTATACCTGCCTACAGCCAGCCCTATACCTGCCCTATACCTGCCTACTGCTGCCTATACCTGCCCTATACCTGCCTACAGCTGCCTATACCTGCCCTATACCCTGCCTACAGCCTGCCATATACCTGCCTATGGGGCCATATACCTGCCTATGGGGCCATATACCTGCCTATAATCTGCTTATGGGGGACATATAACTGCCTATTACATGCCTATGGGGCCATATACGTGCCTTTTGGGACATATACCTGCCTATACCTGCATATAGAGCCATATATCTGCCTATAATTGCCTATGGGGGACATTAAACTGCCTATGTAATTTTATTGGTATCCATTTTTATTTTTAAAATTTACCATTAGCTGCTGCATTTTCTACCCTAGGCTTATACTCGAGTCAATAACTTTTCCCGCTTTTTGGGGCAAAAGTAGGTGCCTCGGCTTATACTCGGGTCGGCTTATACTCGAGTATATACGGTATATCAATATCTATATTAATTTTATTAATTTTAGTGGTCTAGTTATTTGTATTTAAAATGCAGTGGAAGATATCATACAAACAGTCAACAGATGGAAAGGTATTAGTAGTTTTTCCAAGTTGGTTATATTATGACGGTTCAGACAGCTGTTTTCATATTTCTCTAAATTTGGGATAGTAAAGCTAAAGGAGCACATATTTGTTGGGCCTCAGATAAGGAAATTGGTGAAAGATCTGAATTTCATGATAAGCTAAAGAATTAACTTGAGTTAGCAGCCTGGCCCTCGTTCAAAGTGATTGTTCATGGCTTTTTGGGCAGCAGAAGAGATGGACTACAGAAACATAGACCAACATGTATGAATTTGCATGCGCCATTGTTTACCATATTTTGCCAGTTCTACAGATGTTTGAACAGGTGCATGGTCAAACTAAGTGCAAAATACACCTGATTCAACACTTTTAATGCGCTAAAGTTTTGGTGCGAAACTGCCATGTAAAGTTTGGTGCATAATAAACTATGTGCCAATTTTGAGTGTTGGTGAAAAAATGGTTTGGGAAAACACTTTCATATGTGTATTATAAAATCGTCAAATTTTTTTAAAATGGTGTGTTGGCGCCAAAGGTTACAAAAATGGCGCATGCAAATTCATGGATGTCGCCCCTAGTCACTAATCTACTTGGGAATGTAGATGGGTTGCAGAATGTCTTTGAAAATTCATTTCGTACACTTCCGCTTTGACTTTTTTCTTGAGAACTTGGGTGCTGAGTAATGAAGAAGGTGAACACTTTCACCAAGACATTCTTGCCATGGTGCAATTTTAAAGGGGGATCTGGATCTGCAATGATAGGTGGATGGTTGTTTCTTTTGAGTAAGACTGATGAGACACCTTACACAAAAAAAGCATCCTTATTATATTTTGCCAAAAGAAATTGAATGTAATCTCTGTAATGTAATTAGTATGTTTAAGGTAATCTGGTTTGTTAGGGTATGTTCACACTGTGTCTTGGATACGTTTTTGCAATATGTAAAACATTGCATCAAATGCATCCAGAAACCTGCCACAAAGTTTTGTAAGTTTTGGATGCATTTTCTAGACTGCAAAAATGTATCCCTGTTGTTTCTATGGGCTTTTCAATCTAAAAAGGAAAACAAGAATTGACATGGAAAATTCTTAAAAGCATTTCCCAAAAATTTACGCAATTTTATTAATTAGAATTACATTAAAACTTTTTAGGGTCTGTTTTATGGTACGTAAAATGTACCCAAAACCATATTTAACAAATGCCATGTGAACATACCCTTAGGGCGACATGTCCCAATACGCAAGCACTGTTTTTTTGGTCTATTTTACACCAAAAATACTCTTGATGCCATATTCTTGATATAAATAAACTGTGCTATACTAAAACTATGCTATGTACTGAGCTTGCACCATGCGCTTTTTTTGGTCCAATTTGCCTTTTTAGGTGCATTAAGTTGACTATGCAAGGTATACCAGATGCCAGATTCCAGATTTTTTAAAGTATCATACTTTCAGGTGCACTTTACACTGATTAAATGCAGTTAAAATGTGATATAATTTCAAGTATGAGTGCTTTTTGCCTTCTTAGCTGAAAAAAAAGGTTAATGTCGTCAACGTGTCAATATCGTCTTTGATAATTATAATTGTGGTGTATCTTTTAAAAGTGACATGATAGAAAGAATCTGATTTCACCACTGAATTCAAAAAGCCCAAAATTAGTTAAATGCACCCACTCACAAACCAGAGACAGAAAAAAAGTTCAAATTTATAGACTAGTGTTACAGGCTAATTGCTCTACTTTTTACAGATCTTAATTTTTTTACTAAAATATTAGTCAACAATTTGTCATTAAAGCTTCCCCAACTTACACATAAGGATCGATTAGGCTTTGTTCCCTGCAGGCAAGATGAAACAACAGGAGGAGGCTTGAATTTGTTAACAAAAATGTAAAGACTGTCTTCCTTTTAAGTTTAGATGCAGCTTATGACTGTATTGTCAAGTCATCTTTGTTTGAAACGATAACCTCTTTAGGTATTTCAGGTTCCTTTGTAAAAGCCATGCAAAGCTGATACCATAAACTATGAGCGACTATATAATTTTCAGATGTTCTGTCTCAACCAATCCAGATTTAAATGGCACAGGACAGGTACACCCCCTTTCAGCCTTGTCATATGTTTTCTTTCACCTTAATCTGAATTTCCATGTTGATCTCCCTCCTAGGCATCCTTACATGGATTCATGAAAATCATTTCATGGGACTCCCAGGAACCTGGTAACTAATACGGAGAACAGAAGCTAAAGCTATATGCGCAGCTAATGAAGTCTGCTTTTTGTCTTACACTTCATGTGTTCTCCATGGATAGGTATATTAAATTGCTGTAGGAGGGGTGGTGCATTGAGAGGAACCTTGAAGAGAATGTGTCATCAGAAAATAGCTTATTCTTTACTTCATATTTTTATGTTAAACACTTTTCTTAAGAACTTTTTAAAGTTTCTATATCACTATCGATATTTTGTTGTGTTTTTTTTTTTCTTTAAATCTTGAAATCCTGCATTGAGATTACTGTACCGAATAATATTTTGACACTTCCTGTTTTGTACAGTGAAGTTTTCAGCAGTCTCGTCATTATCATTACTGGCAAGGTTACACTGAAAGGTGACGCCAATATGTACAGATAACACAAGATCGACCATTTTCTATAGGGGATAGTCACAGCCAGGGCCGGGACAAGGCATTTTGGTGCCCTAGGGGGAGTACACCCAAATGGGCCCCCCTCCTCCAAAAAAATTGCACCACCCCACACTAATTTCCCTCTCCCCCCTGCGCCAGGTCTTCTGCCCTGCGCCAGGTCCTGTCACTAATTTTCTGCATTTCACAAAAAAAACCTGCCCATCCCTCAGCAGTCACTATACAATTGAAAATCAGCGATGACAAATTGCTTTTTTCAAAATCGCTCACCTCCATTGACAGTGTAATACCCTAAAAAAACAGTCACAAAATTTAATCCACCGATACATGGAGCAAATCTACCAAACGAAGGATTGTTACTAAAAAACACTCCTACAAAACCAAGACCCTAAACTATTACTACTTAATGATCAAATAATCCTGCCAGACCCTGACCAAACGCGACCACCACATGTGACTATCAGCTGTACACAGGCTTACAAAACATATATTACCCCATACAGGGACCAGATAGTGGTAGATACTAGTTGTATGTAGTCGCTAAGCAGAAATATAAGTGATTACACTGCAGTTACATTTATGACTCATAGGAAACATCATTTCTGATCAGCGTCGTTCACTTTCCCTTTTCTTCTTCATCCTGTCCACACCACCATGCTGACATCTCCCGGGCCCAAATTTACTCGTCCCTGCAGATTTGGACACAAATTCTTAGAATTCCTCACATTTCAAGAAAACTCCAAAATTATAGGTATATACGTCCCTCAGTTAGACAGGTATATACGTTCCTCGGATAGGAGCTATATAGGGCCCTGCAGTTAGACAGGTATTATGCCCCCCCAGATAGGAAGCTATTAGGTCCCATCAGTTAGGCAGGTATACAGATATGCCCTCTCAGTCAGGAGGTTTTTATAAAATATAATTTTATATAATATATATAATATATTATATATATGTCTCCTAGGAGGCAGGTACATAAGTTATATATTGTCCCTAGAAGGCAGGTATTAAATATAGGGGCACTCAGGCAGGTTAATACAGGGGCACACCCGGGGAGGTATATAGAGAAAAGGGGCTCAGGCAAGTGTATTAGGGCACCAGGCAGGATTATAGAGATTAGGGACAGGCAGGTGTTATAGGGGATCAGGCAGGGAAAATTTGAGTAGGGCTCAGGCGGTGTATATAGGGCTCAGGAGGCATATGATAGGGGCTCAAAGGGGTATATATAGGGGCTCAGGCAGGCATATAGATATAGGGGCTCGGGCAGGTGTATATAGGGACTCAGGCAGGTGTATATAGGGGCTCAGGCAGGTATATAGAGATAGGGGCTCAGGCAGGTGTATATAGGGGCTCAGGCAGGCATATAGATATGGGGCTCAGGCAGGTATATATAGGGCCTCAGGCAGGCATATAGATAAAGGGGCTCAGGCAGGCATATAGATATAGGGGCTCCGGCATCTTCTCAGGCGCACAGCCTATGACGGACACATTCCACCAGGAATTACAAAAAATATAGCTCAGCACATTGTGCTATTTTCTCCATGATGATGAAAGATACCATGGCAGAAACCCGATGGACCCAAGTGTAGGTAAAAGGGTCAGTCTTAAAACAGGTCTGGTTCCGCCTCAGCAAAAATGGTTACAAATAGAATCCCTGACGCAGGTATGAACTAGGCCTTACTTTGTACATCGAGTCACCCATACACTTACTTCATACATACATGTTTACAGACATATGTGAGAGCTCTTAAGAACAATGATTTATTAAACAGTGACACAACTTATTTGAAGTAGCCCTTTGGGTATCTACCAACTAGTTAGGCTACTTTAAAATAACTTTTGGTCTCTCTTACCCTTAATGACTACTCACTGCCTGTGATGGCAAACAGTGCAGGTACTTTGTCTGCAGAGACATCTTTTGGTGAAGGTTTGAGGCTCCTTGAAATGCAATTGTGTTAAAAATTCAGTCAAGCCACAGCAGGGATCAGAGAAAGCACTTAACCCATTGGTTGTCATGGTCCAAGACTGTGGCATGAGTCCATGACCTATCTGACCTGGTCACAAGGTTTCCCAGTGACCCGATCAAAGTCTGTGGAAACCCTCTATAATCAGCACTGGAGACTTAGAATGGACCCCATAACTATCTGTTCAGTAAACCTATTGCTGCTCTATGTGCTGCCTTAACAGTTGCCTGTGTCATATTGTCTCAATGTTTAATGCATAAGGATACAGAAATATGCTATTACATCATATATTTAAAATAAATTTATAAAATAGTACTCCATTATTGTAATTATATTACATAAAAAGAAACGTTTTACTCATTAGTGATCCACATTATCGTCATAACCTAAATAATTTGTTAAACAGTTAACTTAGTGTGAAATAAGAGTGGTCTAAAAATACCACAGAAAAATACCTTTTTTAGATCACAAAACAAACTTTTGAAAATAAACTATACAATAAAACAAATATATCTTCAAACTATTCCAAAAAAAGCACAACAAATACAATTTCTCACATATAAAAAAAAATCATGAAATGCTGGAAATTAGAGAGGCACAAACAGAAATATTAAGCTGGTCATTAAAGGTGAAGAAAGTATTCTCTACCACAGACTGTCCATGTTACAGTCTTGGGTTTACACCAGTCACTTAGTCGGTAAATTGCTTTACTTCTCCATAGGTTGCCCTGGCTGCTATGTCAGTGCCATTTACAGATGCTGATCTTCCTTTGTTGTCTGCGTACAATATACATACAAGTGCATCTCAAAAAATTAGAATATCATTGAAAATTAAAGGGGTTCTCCAGGACTTTTTATTTGTTATAGTGTTATAGGGCTCACAAATGTATTATATGAAACTTTGTCACTCATACTGTAATGAGTCTATACAATATCTGAGTTTCTCTATTTGACTTAAATTATTGATATTAATTATCTTTCCAGTGATATTCTAATTTTTTTAGATGCACTAGTATAACAATATACTGGAGGTATATGGCTCGTTGACCAAATGGTGAAATAAGCTAATCAAATGCTTTAAATTAATTGGTCATTATCAAGTGTGATCAACTCTATTAAAGTAGGAGTTTTGGCAGTTTGCTGGTATTAAGCATTTGTGTGTGTTAACATAGTTACAAAGAGGGAAGATATCAGAAATTATCTTAGAGAAGCAATTGTTGCTATCTATCGATCTGGGAAGTATTATAGCGCCTTTTAAAAATAATTTGATGTCCATCATTCTAAAGGAAGAAAGATTATTTATAAGTGGAGAACATTCAAGTCAGGTGAAAATCTTCTCGGTAGTTGGTGTGTCAGCAAATTCCCTCTGTAGCCAAACACTGCCAAACTCAGAGATATCACAAAAAAAACCAAGGGCTACATCTCACTCTACAGGCCTCAGTTAGCATGTTAACAGGGCATTCCCACTATAGACTTTGATGTCATAATGATAGGAACAAGTCCCAAAAACTATTAGTTCAGAATGGAATGCCAGTTGCACATGACTCTCCAATCTGTCCAATGGGACTTCTGAGTACAGCTAAGCATTGTGTTCAGCTTTACTCAGGGCCCACTGATATTCCATCAAAGTCTATGGTGGGAACAACAATTTAGATTCCTAATTGCCAGGAAAAAGCCTCTTCTTTCTGAAAAAGAACATAGCAGCACAGCTTATGTTTGTAAAGTTGTATTTAAACAGACCAGTAGATTTCTGGAACAATATCTTTTGAACAGACAAGACCAAAGTGCAGATATTTGGCCATAATGAACAGCGCCACATAGACAAAAGCAAAACAGACCATATCAGCTCAAACACCTAATACCTAACGTCAAGTTTGGTGGTGGTTGTGTGGAGGACTTGGGCTTGTTTTGCAGCCACAGGATCTGCCCATCTTGCAGCCATTGAGTCTCCCCTGTATACCAAAACATTCTAAATTTAAATATGAGGCCATTTCTCCAACATCTAAATTGTAAGGGAAACTGCATGCAACAGGACGATGATCCCAACCACACCAGCAAATCTACAGTACAACAGAATGGCTGAAAAAGAACATAACCAAGTTTTGCACATGCCCAGTCAAAGTCCATTCGGATGTTTTAAGTGGGACCTTAAGAGAACTGTACATAAACAAATGGCCACAAACCTTAAAGAACTAACACAACATTTTAAGAAAGAGTGGACCAAAATTCCACTATATCAATGTAATAAAGTTATTCAAAAAATAATTACTTACATTTGTTTCTGCTAAAGGTGATTTTACAAACTTTTGAATTATGGGGCATATTTAGTATTTCACATACAGCTTTTCCATTTTGACTTTATTTCTGTAAAGTAAATTATGTCATGGACTCTAGTGGGTGCTATTGTGTCCCTGCGGGTGCATTTACATCATTTTAAAATTTTTAGTATGTCCTTATACTGTATGTAAAACCAAGCAATTCAAAGAGGGTGTGCTTTCTTTTTTATGTGTATGTATATTAGTTGTATAAATGTAAAGGATGTCATCTAAAACTCTAATGATTATGAATGTTGTGCTTTGTTCCGTGTACTATAATTTTGGACATTTCTTTTTGATCTCTTAAATAGCTTGACTTTTGTGGTGACACTAGAAACACCCGGTAGTGCAGAACTTGCTGTTAGAACATAAATACAACACAACACGTAAAAATGTGAAGTGAGATTGCTAGTTATTAAAGTTTTTTTTTACTGCAATGATTTTTTTAAATGTAGGAAAAAGGGAAAAAGAAGTGTTACCAAAAAAAAAACTGCTGTTCTAATTTTGCTTTGTTCAGAAGATAAAGAAGATTTTATCCACAGCTTGTGTGAACAAGTTTCTCTTTGGCACCGACCACCTCTTTCACCCTTTTTTCCCTTTCCCCAAGTGCCCTTGGGCCCTTGAATCATTCTTGCTGAGTGTTATTTTGCACAGGAGCTTGTTTTTTTTAAGTTAATGACCAGTTTTAACTTTAATTTGATGTTGCCTTGTGCACGACAGATGATCAACCTCCCGAAGTCCTGTCACGTAACCCGGGAAAAGAGAGCTGATATCCCCAAACATGCTATTTAACTACTCAAGCCTTTCCCGGAAGTTTGAAGTTGCCGGGTCTGTGAAAACCGATGGGGGAAACCCTGAATGGAAATGCTTATCTACTGTTTTCCATGGTTTGTACTGAAGCAACAATAAATGGATAGTCGGCCATGAAATTCAATAGAACTTCCTAGTACAGCTTTATTGGCTGTATTTGGAATTCCCACAGAAGTGAACTGAGAGAGTTACACATGTGTGGCCACCATTCTATTCACTTAAAAGGGTGTTCCAATAAGTGCCTTTTAGCACTTAAGGTCACCTCAAGCTAGCTATGAGCCGACCATGTTACAGTGTGAGAAGGGTGGTACTTCATTTCTATAGAAGTTCTGAATATAGACAAGCAAGTGTCAACTACATTTGGATCTCACACAAAAATAAAATGAAAGTGTCACCCTCATCATTCTGTAACATGGTTGACTCATAGCTATTTAGTCATTGGACTAAAGATAACAAACCATTTTTTTGAATCACCCGTCAAGTTTAAAAATTAATGCCAAAATACCGTACCATGAAAATCTTTATAGAAGAATGCTAGATGTGAGAAAGGGAAATTTCATGTGCAACATAAAAAAGCCCCCCCTTTGGGATTAACTGAAATAAAAGT